>PVLA01007228.1:0-108933 GCA_004027455.1 Hydrochoerus hydrochaeris | reverse complement strand
GAGTTCAAGGCCAGCCCGGGCTACACAGTGAGTTCAAGGCCAGCCCGGGCTACACAGTGAGTTCAAGGCCAGCCCGGGCTACACAGTGAGTTCAAGGCCAGCCCGGGCTACACAGTGAGTTCAAGGCCAGCCCGGGCTACACAGTGAGTTCAAGGCCAGCCCGGGCTACACAGTGAGTTCAAGGCCAGCCCGGGCTACATAGTGAGTTCAAGGCCAGCCCGGGCTACACAGTGAGTTCAAGGCCAACCTGAACCACAACATGAGATCCTGTCTCCAAAACAAAAAACAAAAAAAAAAAGAGGGAGGTGTTAATTTAAATGAGTCTTTCTTCCCAGAGTCTCTTCCTATCACAACCCTTTTGTCTCGTAATGTTATTTTCTCCAGTTGCATTTCTAAAACTAAAGTAATACCTACGAAATGAGTAGCTTATTTCAGAAGTACTGTCACCTTAGTCATATTCTGTGGTCCTTCAGAAAACATCTCCGAGAAAACCTTTCCACTTCTGTACCGCTTTTCTTATCTACAAAAATGACTTAGAAATGACTCACTTAGAACTTCTCCCTCTGAGGTCAGAGAGTGGAGATCATGAGTCTTACTTTAGGAAACAGAAAAAGAGAGAGCTCAGCAAGTTGCCCAAACATTCTTCATGACTTCATTGTGGGTAGGTCTGGGGACCTGACAGGCTCTGTGGAGACCTACAGCTTGCTGTGGAAGACTTCAGCTAATATCTCCATTTTTGGGTAAGATAATTAAACTCACCTGGTCACTTGTGCTTAGCCTGATAAAATTTTCAGGTCATTGTCTTCTGTTTATTTCTCCAATTCCAATCCCAAATTTTAACTCTCTTATATCATACCTTTATGTTCACCTCTCCAGTTCTAAAAATTTGGACTGTTAATTGTCTTTACCTTAACATCTTCATTTTGGAAATGATAATGAGTTTTATGTCATTTTTTTCCTTCTCTTAAAGTGACAATGTTTATCTTTCTTTTCCTTGATTTTTGCTTTCCCCCATCAGTGTTGATTTTCCAATCACTGATTTCCTACACGCACATATACATTTATAAATTCCCATTCTACTCTCTTTTTCTTCTGTTCTTTAACCCCATTTTTATTGCTATTGCTTTTATCATCCTGTTATTTGATTCTGCAGTCTATTTTTTATCATACATAAATTTTAGTATTAACTTTATTTTTTTTTTAAATTAGTGCTGGCCAATTCAGTATTGAAGTCTTTTTTTTTTTGTATCTACTAATTTCTAAACATAGAGGTATTTTTAAGCCAAACTTGGAGAAATATGAAGTGATTTGCTCTTGCTCAGAAAGATTTGTAACTCCTAACTCATAATTTTTTCATTTTAAAACAAATAATATTAATATTTAAAGTATAACTCATGACAGATAATTTCATTTCTCTTAACTCATAGTTATGTTCTTTTCAGCCTTTGTTATTTCAGTTTGTACCCTTTGTTAGCAATGCTATGGGTTTTCCATTATCAGATCGTTGAAGTAAAAAAAGTATTAGCACCAGTACATGGTGGTACACACCCGTGATCCCAGCATTTGGGAGGCCAAGTCAGGAGTATCTCAGTGAATTCAAGGCCAGTCTGGGCTACATAGTGAGTTCAGGACCAGACTAAATTATATAGCAAGACCCTGCCTCAAAGAAAGAAAGAGAGAAAGAAAAAGAAAGAAAGAAAGAAAGAAAGAAAGAAAGAAAGAAAGAAAGAAAGAAAGAAAGAATTATTGGCTTGATAATCATTGGATTTAGTAGCTTAAGCCCCTTAGTTGTGATTTTTAAAAATCCAATTTACTGAGCTTTAGAATTAAAAGTTGCAAAGCAAAAGTAGTAAGAGGCAATAATTACCTTTTTGTTTTGTTTTTCTTTTGTTGACCTGAGCTCTGCCCCCAGCCTCTCCCCCTCTTTTTTGAGACAGGGTTTTACTAAACTTCCCAGGCTGGACTGGAATTTGCAATTCTCCTTTCTCAGCCTTGCAAAGTGCTAAGATTATACATTTTTCCTTTTCTTCTCTTTTTTGCTTTTTTATAGCCTAGGTTTTCTTTCAGTCAGACCTTGCACTCCATGTGGCTACCTTTCTTTCAATATTTGATGGCTTTGCATGAAGCTCTGTGTTAGAATGGGACGATGCATCATGGCAGCTACTATTCACAGCAGGGAAAAAGGGGACTTGTCAGGACTTGAGTGTTTGAGTAGAAGCAGCCACAGAAAAGAGAATGAAGATCATTTCTCCTTTTTTATTTTTGTTGACTTGTTATTTTAACTTCTGCTAATTGTGTGAGGCCCTGTGACAACATCTGTTTAACTCAGCAGAATTATTATCAAACATTTTGGGCCTCCTTAAAAAGAAAGATAATGCTCTTGTATGATAAAGAACTGGAAATTTTAAAAGGAATTTAGAGTCAGGCAAGGTGGTACATGCCTATAATCCCAGTGCTCAGGAGGCTGAGGTAGGAGAATTCTTGTGAGTTTGAGGCCAGCCTGAACTAATAATAAGATCTGGGGGTGGGGAGGACAGCAAAGAAACCACGGAAGTAGTCTAGGTAAGGGTTAAAAGGACAGCAACTATAATCTTGAATTGAGGTGAAAACAAATAGTAAATTTCAACAGTGAGCATTCATCCATTCAAGTATTCTTTAGCCTTTATGTCATATAAGACATGGTGCTAAGTTGTGTGAAATGATCATTTATGAACACAGCTCATTTTTGCTGCTGTGAAATTTAAGGCAGAATGATAGATAAAACAGCCACAGTGATAATTGCATAATAATACAAGACAAGAAGTGCTGTTGCATAGCAAATAGGGGAAGAAAAGACTCAAACACACAATTAAAAAACTGAAGAGTTGATTTCTGAGTAGGGTTGTAAGAGAATATTTCAAGGAAAGTGTAATATTTGAGCTTGAAGAACAAGTAGAATTTTAACAGGTATAGATTAAGTGTGGAAAAAAGAAGCTTAAGTGAGCTGGATATGGTGGCACATTCCTATAATCCCAGCACTCAGGAGGCTGAGGCAGGAGGACTGTTGAGTGTTCAAGGCCAGCCTAAATTGCACAGTGAAAGCTTGGCAAGGAACACAAAATGTCATGAACTGAGAAGAATGAGTGGTTCAAGGAAGTGGGAGTGTCCAGAATTAGGGGAAGGAAATGTCACAGAGGCCAGAGAACAGCCTGTTAGAACCCAGTTATCAAATGGCACATCACATATCGGGGAGGATGGTGCCACAGAGGGCTGGGTTTGTTTTCTAGAAGAAATTTTAGCTAAGCAATGGAGACAGAAGACAAACGACAAAGGGGAATAAGTGAGTGGTCAAAACAACAGGCTCCAAAAGAAGCTAACATCCTTGCAAAAGAGAAGCTATGTTACATTAAGACACGTGACAGATGGATCTTGAGAAATCTAAGAGACATAGCACTGATACAAAGTCTGATGCTAGACTGGATACCATCGAGCATGAACCAGTTGTAAAAGATATTTGGGGGACAATTGGGAGGTAATTGGATAAAGACTGAGTATTCCTGAAGGAATAATTTTACTGAATAATGGGCGCTTGGTAACAGAAAACAGAACAAAAAGAAATAAAATAATATGCATTGATTTCTATTTCAAAGATGCATTATTCACAGTAACCCACAGGTGGAAACGATCTAAATGTTCACTGAGGAAGAATTGGGTCAGCAAATGTGGTATATGCACACAGTGCTATATTAGACTCAAAAAGGAAAGAAGTTCTGGCATACTCTCCAGCCTGGTGGGCATTATGCTAAGTAAGAAAAAGCCATACACAAGAAAGCAAAGACCATATGATTCCATGTTCATTAAATACATGGGCAAATTCACAGAAATGGAAATAGAATGGTGGTTGCCAGGGATTGCAGGGAGGAGAAAACCAAGAATTGTTTCATCTACAAAGTTTCCATTTTTCAAGATAAAAAAATGTGGGAATTAGTTACACAACAATATGCACTTAATAGCAATGCTGGCATACACCTATAATCCTAGAACTCAGGAGGCTTAAACAAGAGGATACCTCAAGTTCAAGGCCAGCCTGGGCTACATAGTGAGCTCAAGGCCAGCCTGAACTACATAGCAAGACCCTATCTCAAAAAACAACAAAAAGCAAACCAAAAAATGCATGTAATAAGCACTGCTGAACTGCATACTTACAAATGGTTAATGCTGGGTGGGATGACACATGCCTGCAATCCCAGCACTTGGGAGGGTGAAGCAGGGCAGTTATCACAAATTAGAGGCCAGCCTGGTCTACATGGTAAGTTCAAGGTCAGACTACACTATAAAGCAAGACTATGTCTCAAAAAAACAAAAATAAATTTAAAAATAGTAAAAATGGTAATTTTTTAATTAATTAAGTTTATTGGTACATTTTAGGTATACACAATGATCACATTTATCATAGGGAATTTGTACCTGTGCATGACATAACTTGATTCCTTTTTCCCCCCTAAAATGGTAATAGTCATGCACTGTAATTTAAAACAATTTTTAAACATGCATGCTATGATCTAATTTTGTAAAACAGGAAATATACATACATATACAAACACATATACCTGATAAAAGATCTAGAAGTATTAAATTAAGATATTAAAGTAGCAATCACTGGTGGTCATTCCATTTACATTTTCTTGCTTTGGTTTGTTTATATTTTTTAAGTCCCTCCAATTGTCTGTATTTTCCAATTCACATATTTTCTGCTTTGTAATAATAACACTATCTTTCTGTTGTTACATTTATAAAATGCAAAGAAGAAAAAAAAGATGGTTGATGAAGAAGTTGATTTAAAGATCAAAAGCTCTTCAGAGCCGGACATGTTGATGTTTGCCTGTAATCCTAGCACTTGGGAGGCTGAGACAGAAAGATCACCTGGAGTTTGAGGCAGGCCTGGGATATACAAGTGAGTTCAAGGCCAGCCTGAACTGCATAGCGAGACCCTGTCTGTAAAAAACAAAACACAAAACAAAAACAAACGAAAAAAGCTCCTCAGAAATGCGATACCAAGAAAATATAGAGTTCCATCTAACAAATATAACGGAGTCTTGACTTGCTCTTATGGTAGAGGAATTCTTTGAAAGGCTGCTGGAGAGAATAGATAGATCTTCTGCTCTCAGAAAAATGAAAATGTGGAAAGTTAAAGTCACTTCAGATAGTGGTGAAGCTTGTTAAAGCCTTTTCATGACCTAAGGTTGGAGAATACCAGTCTAGAAGTTTTCCTTTGTTTACTCATTTGGCTCCTTTGCTTATGTTTTGTATTCTTCTGGGGTTTTTTTTTTTTTTTTTTTTTTTTTGGTACCAGGGATCAAACTCACGATCTTGTAACTTGCCAGGCAGGCGCTGTACCACTGAGCTATATCCCCAACCCATTGTATTGAGACAGGGTTTCATTGTGCAATTCAGGCTGACCTAAAACTCACTAAGTGGCTCCAAGCTGACCTCAAAACTCTCGGCAATCCTCAGGCCTTAGCCTCCTCAGAGCTGGAATTATAGACATCCACCACCATGCTGGGCTCATTTGTTTATTTTTAATAGAGGACACTGAGTGAGGAAAAGAGCTGGTGAAAATGAGATACTGAAAAATACGAGAGAGGAAGGAAATTTACTCTGATATAATTTCAAATGAGATTATTTTGATACCAACTTGAATCAATTCCATGAATTCCACATTATCTATCAGAGAATGTTTTAATGTGCTCTCATATGAAGTCAAGGAGTTACAAACTAAAACACTTTTAGGGTCTTGTAGCTTGTGATGCCACGTTAGTATGTGGAAAAGTTAAAATTCTAAGAACTACAGGTACACTGTCCACTGTCACATTTTCTTTCATCTTTTTGCAGACATTTAGCCATGGAGTCTTTCTCTGCTGAGACCAACTCAACTGGCCTATACCTAGAACCTCGGTATCAACCCCAAGTAATTCTGACCATGACCATTCTTGGCCTCACTTTCGTGCTGGGGTTGCCCGGCAATGGGCTGGTGCTGTGGGTGGCTGGCCTGAAGATGCGGCGCACAGTCAACACAGTTTGGTTTCTCCACCTCACCTTGGCAGACTTCCTCTGCTGCCTCTCCTTGCCTTTCTCCATGGCTCATTTGATTCTCCAAGGGTACTGGCCCTATGGCGAGATCCTGTGCAAGTTTATCCCCTCCATCATCCTCCTCAACATGTTCGCTAGCGTTTTCCTGCTTACTGCTATTAGCCTGGACCGCTGTTTAATGGTACTCAAGCCAATCTGGTGCCAGAATCATCGCAATGTGAGAACAGCCTGCATTATCTGTGGATGCATTTGGCTGGTGGCTTTTGTCCTGTGTATACCTGTGTTTGTGTACCGAGAAACATTCACTGTAGACAACCACACTATCTGTAGCTATAATTTTGGTTCCAGACCATCTAACTATTTAGATTATGCCTACAACCTAGATGCATGGGACTATGGAACTCCTGACCCCACTGTCCAGCTGCCTGGAGAAACAGAAGATAGATCAGATCCTTCTTTCCAAACACATGATCAGCCTTCATCAGTCACCACTATCCTTTATTCTCAAATATCTCAAAGACCTTCTGAAGATTCATTTCATATGGATTCTGCAAAATTACCTGGCCAAGGTAAATCTGTTGATATGGTCTCACCCACAAACCTCTGTGGGCTTCCTATGGAAGAGGACAGAACTAACACATTGCACAACACTGCTTTTCTTTCCACTGATTTAGATCTCTTCCCCAACGCAACCCAAAATTGCTTATCCACACCTGAGCTACCACAAGACTTCTGGGATGATTTAAACCTATTCACACATGAACATCAAATGCCAACACCTTTGATAGTAATAACCTTCATAAGACTAGTGGTGGGTTTCTTGCTGCCTATGATCATCATGATGGCCTGTTACACCCTCATTGTCTTTCGAATGCGACGAGTCCGCATTGTCAAGTCTAGGAACAAAGCCCTTCACCTGGCCGTGGTGGTGGTGACTGTCTTTCTTATCTGCTGGGCTCCATATCATGTTTTCGGAGTCCTCACATTGTTTATTGACCAGGGCAGTCCCTTTGGGGAAGCTTTTTTGTCTTGGGACCAGGTGACCACTGCTCTCGCATCTGCTAACAGTTGCTTCAATCCTTTCCTTTATGCCCTCTTGGGGAGAGATCTTAGGAAGCAGGTGAGACAGTCCATGAAGGGTGTTCTGGAGGCAGCCTTCTCTGAGGACATCACCAAGTCTACCAGTTGTACCCAAGTCAAAGCCTTTCCAGAAAAAGATAGCTTCAGTACAAATGTGTAAAAATACAGAGCAGCCACTGGGCATGATGGTTTATTCCTGTAATCCCAGCACTTGGGAGGCTGAGGCAGAAGGATTGTTGCAAATTCAAGACCAACCTGCGCTACAAAGTGAACCCAAGGCCAGCCTGAACTGCATATCGAGACCCTGTCTCAAAAAGACAGAGCAGCCAACCTAAGATATTCCGAGGAGGGATATAGTAATTAGAAACTAGTCATCAATCCAGTTGTTCTCACAGTATGGGCCTGGACTCTAGATATAGCAACCTGACCTGGAAAGCATTAGAAATGCAAAAGTGATACCCCGGACTCCCTAAATCAACACTTCTGGCCACGGGGACCTGTTAATTATTTAATAGGCCCTCTTGGTTTTAGTTAAAGTGTGGTATTTCCACATATGCATGCAGCATACACTAATCAAATCCCAACCCCCTGCCTTGCCCAACTATTCTTTGAGGTTAGCTGTTTTCAACTTCCACATGTAAGAGAATATGCAGTACTTGTCTTTCTGTATCTCCCTTATTTCACTTAACATAATCCCATCTGTTTTCCTACAAATGATAGGATTTTATTCTTCTGTATTGCTGAATAACACTCTGTGGTTTATATATACCATTTCTTTCTCTCTTCATCTGTTGATGAGCACCTAGGCTGATTCTGTATCTTAGCAACAACAAAGTATCACAATAAACTGATTTGTAAAATACCCAAGTCCTGCCCCCTTCTTTTTCTCTATATACTTTTATGTTAAATCTTTGAAATTTCAGCCTTGTTCATACAACATATGACTTAATCTAAAATGTAGAAAATGGGGTATATTGAAGACTTGAAAGACATTATTTGTTTCATTGTTGAAGTGAGACACTGCACTACCACTCTGTTGCAAAGTACTGAGTAGAAAAATTTCAAATCATGAGGAATTCTGTAGGAGGCTGCAAGGTAATAATGTCAGACACGATGTAAGATTTGTGAGGTTACCTTTCAAATTTCATTTGTTTATATATTTCCATGGCTCCTTACAAGATTCAGAAATTCATGGATCCTTTTGACATTCCAAAATCATCATAACCTCTATGAAGCAAAAAAAACTCACAGTGACTTAGATTTGGCACAAAAGGAATTACCCAGGCTCTTGGGAATCCAAATATATCCAACAAAACCTGGCATATGTTTCCAAACTATTGGGGTTAATGTATCGGGTATTAGGTAAATAACTGTGGCATGGTTAGAATGCACAGTGAATAATTGGCATTTCTGAACTCCTTTTCAGAGTTTTTCTTACTTTGGAATTTTGTTCTGATGAAATTTCTCCAATTAGAATTGCCTCATTTCCAGGAAGAAAAAAAAAGCTCCTTTTAGTGAATATCTATAACTGTTTTGTACTCTTGCTTTTCCGGGAAGTCCTAGACAGGGACAAAATCCTTCCCTGGAATGAAGCAGCTTGAATCTTTAAACTATATCCTAGAATGCAAGCAACGTGGGTCTATCCATCTGCCAATCTGCAAGGGGTGACTGACTCTCCCAACAGGCGTTCACTATCTCTAACAGCATGAGAAAGAAGTAATGTTAAAGGCACACCCTTAATTCTTATCATCAATCTTACCACAAAGTCAGGGTTCAACTGACTTTAATTAATCCCAGTAGTGGCAGGCAGGAGAGGTGCTAAAACCCAACTGAAGCCAAATTCTTTCAAATTTCTCCTTTCCTACCCTGGAAAAAAGAAACTGGAGACCAACACAAGTAAGATAAAATTGGAAATCTTTTTTTTTTTTTATTAGGAAAGCATGCAAAAAAACAACACAGCTTGTGAGACCACATACCCCTTCCCAGCCTGCACCAATGCAAAGCATTATGGGTGGCATTAAGGACTCACCAAACCAGAAACATGGCAGCAGAGGCGAGGAGGGATTAAGGAGAGGAAGCCTGGGATGGATGGACTGACACCAAACTGCTCCTTTGTCCTACTCCCCAGCTTTCTCCCTTATTTCCTCTTCTAGGCAGTGAGCTCCTGCAATTTTGCACACATCACCCAATACGACAACAAGGACTAGACTTCATTTCCAGCAAGGCTGGACCCACAAAAGTAGTATTCTTTCCATTTCATGTAGGGGAGGGGAAACTGAGGCCCAGAGGAAGTCAGGTTTTTCCTGAGCCATTAGCAAGATTGAGTATGGGGAACAGGACTTGCAAGCTCTAGGGTCCTGAAGAGCGGTCTCCAGGTCTAGCCCTACACTGCGGCTACTCTGGCTACCGCCAGAGCTCTTAATGCAACTCACTTTCAAAAGACACAGAGGAACAAGGTCTGCCTGTGTGTACCACATCACCTACCCTTCCTAACCCTGTATGGGCCCGAGTGGGAAAGGGGTTTAGAAAAGAGGCTGGTTAATCTATAAAGTGGGAATCCCAGGAAGATGGAAGGGAAGTTGTGTGTAGGACACACCTTGAACGGAAGGAAGAGTTGCCTGACATAGGGGCGCTGGGCAAAGGCGTTTTGCCAATTCCTGTAGAAATCAGAAAGGCTCCTTTCCCCAGCAGGAAGTATTGCATCACCCTTCCTGAAGTGCCCTCCACGACCATGGGAGACTCAAGCCCTCCCACCCAACCCGCCCCATCTTCCTTACAAAGGCTTCAAAGAAATAAAGTGCTCTTTAGTGATCTGCCCTACTCGCCCATTACCTCAGCCACATTGGACTTCAACAAACTCGTGCAGAGCCCCCTTCCAAGAAAGGACAGGGGTGATGAGGAGGAAAGCAAGAGAAGAGAAAGCCCGATAGCTTGGAGACTGTGAAGAAATGAAAGATGATAGAAAAAAGCAGATGGCACAGAGAGCATGGCCTGGTTCACACCACACAGTCTGTCCTGCAGTTTGTAGAAAGGGAAAATGGAGTCAAAAAACAGAAGTAAAACTGCTCCTCCCTCTCCAAACTCAAAGTCAGCAATGAATATTAAATGTACACCAAGAATCTGCAGCAATGAATCATGGCCATGCTGACGAGAGGACAGATGCTGCCCTCATGCCTTCTTCCAAGAGCCCCTGGGGGCCTGACTGACCCCACCTCTACATCATTTGTCCCCTCACCCAATGTCCTTCACCCCTCAAAAGCTTCAAGCCCCATGATCTGGATTTCAAGAGAAGCATCTGCCAATTCAGTTAAACACAAGAAAGTCTCCCTCCCCACATCTGTACCAGCTTTGCTCCCCTCTTCACCCCCTCCCACCCATGACACAGTTCCCATTCTGCATGGCTGGTGAGGACATCTATGGTCACAATGGCTTCCTTTCTCTCTTCAGAATCCCAGAAATGGAGAAACAAAATAAGATGAGGGAAAGATCTGGGCAGCCAATGAGAGGACAAAATAATACATGGTGGATGGGGAAAGGCAAAGGAGGATGATTTATAAATCTAAGAGCTGCAAGTTAGTTTTCGGATAATTCTTTTTTAAAAGCCAAAATGGCTAAAATGAAATCATCTCCAAGAAGCTGGACTGATGCTGAATATTGTCCACTTGGGCTACCATAGAAGCAGAATTGGAGCAGAGTCCAACCCAGGCAGGAGCCCGTGGACACACGCACACACACCTGGCTTCCATCCCCTCTCTTTCGCAGAAGTTACTCAGCCCACCCAGGCTGTTATCCTGTTAAAATCTTACTCTCACCCTCTGTAGGAATAAGGATTGTCGAAAAAGTAAGGATTGAAGGGACAGAAGGACAAAGAAGAGCTCAGAGGGAAGAATTAGCACCATTGAGTAAAACCTGCAAAGTTTTAGATCCCTTCTACCTGATAAGATGACCTTTCCAGTCCCAGCCTGAAACAGACAGGAACGGGAAACAACCTAGTGCTGAGCTAATGACTCAGCGGTGAGTCTCTCAAAGAGAAAGGTGACTGGAATCTGCAACCTCTCTCTACAGCTATCGTGGCCTCGTCTCCAGCCCAATGATTTTTAAATTAGCAAGGGATACACTGGGTCCATAGTGTAGAGACAAGAGATGGAGGATAGTATATAACCAAGAATAATATTAACAATAATAATATAATTAGAATAATGATAAAAGAATGAGAGAAAAACAGAAAGGAAGAGAGAAGAATGAGGTAAGAAGGGGGAGTATCTTCGGCAGCATCTTGCAGTGGCTTCTCTGACAGAGGAAGAACAGAAAGAGGATATATATCTATGTACAGGTGGAGAGGCGACGGGCAGGCTGCTCTCTTCCCTGGCCAGACTTTGCCACCAGGCCCTGGGCTGATGTCCAAACTTGTGATGCATTAAGTGATCAAGTCCCAGTCGAAGTCATCAGGGATCTCTTCACTGGCACCTGGAGGCGGGACCTGTGGCCGAGGAACCATGTGGTGTGCTACGGGGAAAAAAGAGAGTTACAGGAAGACCTGGCGAGAAGCTGCCCGTCCATCTAGATACAGTGCTAGGTCTGGGTAACATCATGAAGAAGGCTGGGCAAACCTACTGCTTTATCAGTCTAGAGGTATTTTTGTTATGGGCCACTGCTTTTGGGGGTGGCTTTACAAAATCTGTAACAGTAAACTAGGTTTCATAGTAATAAAATATTCTCCCATTAAAATTATACTTATAGCAGGACAAATAGCACACACTAGGAGGCTGAGGCAGAAGGACTACAAATTCAAACCCAACTTGCGCAATTTAAAGAGACCCTGTCACAAAATAACAAAAAGCTAGGTGTGGTGGGGCATGCCTGTAATCCCAGCATTTGGGAGGCTGAGGCAGGAGAATCACTTCAGTTCAAGGCCAGTCTAGGCTACAGTTAGTTCAAGGACATAGCAAGACCTTGTCTCAAAAACTCAAAACTAAAAATTAATTAATTAATTAATTAATTTAAAAAGAGTTGGTCACATAGCTCACTGTGAAGACCCTGGGTTCAATCTCCAGTACTCTAAATAAATAAATAAATTTCACTAATGAAGATTATGTCATAATGATAAAATATAATATTTTATGAAATAGCAATACAGAAATCTGTATTTACATCACATCGTCACATGGAAGAAAAGTCAAATGTTATCCAAAAAATGGAAAACACCCATGGTTAGATAGGATGACAATAGTGACTTTTCTAAATGTGTGTATGTATATATGTATTTATTCTGGGGGTTTTTGGTTTTTGTTTTTTGGTACCAGGGATCAAACTCACAACCGCACGCTTGCAAGGCTATTTTTTGTATTACTGAGACAGACTTTCACTATGAAGTTAAGACTGGCTTTAAATTTACTTTGTTCTGGGGGATTTTTTGTTTTGTTTTGTTTTTTGTCTTTTTGAGACAGGGTCTCACTAGGCAGTTCAGGCTGGTCTTTAACTCACTTTTTAACCTAGGCTGGCCTTGAACTCACAGCAATCCTCCTGCCTCAGCCTCTCAAGTGCTGGGATTTCAGATGTGTACCACCACAACTGGCCAAATGTATTTAAATGTGAAAGCTCCATTAATTTTTACTGTGACAATTCAGTGTTTCTTCCCCCAACTATCAAAGATAGTTCAGACCTGGGCTGGGCGAACAGCTCAGTGGGAGAGTATCTCCCTTGATGTGGAGGCCCAGGGCTCTATCCTCAGCACCACACACAAAAAAGGTGTCCAATCCCAACCCCATGACATGAGTGGTCAAGTGACAGATACTCATTTTATTTGCCTGAGTAAGAGTATCTTCCATCTAGATTCAAAAGCCAGACACAAATGGCCCACATGAGTATTTTCAGCTTATATGTATGCTCATTTTCTTTTATTACTGCAATTACAATCTAATTTTAAAGCAAATCTAGGGCTGGAGGTGTGGCTCAGTTGTACAGCATTTGCCTAGCATGTGTGAAGCCCTGGGTTTAAGTTGCAGCACCACCAAATGTGCATGAATGAATGAAAAACGGAATGAATGACACATGCAACTCTGTAGTCCACGACCCATCCCCTCCTCCAGCCTTGGGAATCATGATGGCTCACCCATTCTGGCAGGGTCAAGCAAACAGGCAGAGAAGAAAGGCTGAGGTCAGGGGAAAGCAAACGACTCAGCAGGGAACACAATGCTAGTCCGGTGGTGAAATTGGCTTCGGGAATCTTACCTGGGCGGCTGTACGCTGTGGAGTCCTGGGTGGGGATTGGGTACATAGGTGATGGACCAGGGTAGAGGTGGGGGGCTTGTGGGTGTCCATAGGAGTTCACTGCCAAGGCAAGACAAGAGTCACTGGGTGGCTGGCGGTCATCGTACCCTACAGGGCAGGGAGAGCAGTGTACCTTTTCTCTCTCTAATCTCTTTCTCCCTTTCCCATCTCATTCTAAAGCTCCTGTAGGCAATACAGAAGTTCTACAAATGCTACCCACCTCACTGTGTAGGACACCAGAATTGTGAAATGTCAAAACTCCAAGTATGACAAACACAGACACATTCAAGTCATCTTTCACTGGTCTCATACATTTGACCAGTGACCGGATCCAGTGAAATGTATGAGACCAGTGAAAGGTGACTCAAATGGAGACACAATTTGGAATGGGGTCTCTAACAGGTTTCTTCCTTTTTGCTCAACTCCAGTCTCCCAGACCAAAGCCTGATCTCCCAGAGTGAGATCTATTTCTTTTGCATGTTTCAGCTAACAAATCAGTTCCTGAGCCGGGCACAGTGGTGCACGCCTGTCATCCCAGCACTGGGATGCTGAGGCAAGAGGATCACTCTAAGTGAGTTCAAGGCCAGCCTGGACTGCATAGCAAGACCCTGTCTCAAAAAAAAAAAAAGCAACAGAAAAACAAAACAAAACAAAAAAAAGATGCCACAGCTCAGTTGGGTAAATGTACATAAAATGTCTTCTCTTAAATCTCTGCCCTTCCCACCCCTCCTCTCTACCACAGCCCCCACCTCCTTGGCAACCCGCTTGGTCCAGTACCTTGGTTCATGGCAGGCTCCTGTTTGCCGCTGGTGAGGGCACAGGAGTCTGCGATTCGGGCGGAGGCTGCTGGTCGATGGGAACTCCCCTGGGCGGGGATGTGACCCGTCTGAGTGAGGAAGTGGTTGAGGGAGTCACACAGATTGGCAATGTGATGCTGGTCAAGGGTCCAGTTCTTCTGCTCTGCCTGTCGCAGACTCTCCATCAGTTCTACAACAAGGAGGGAGCAATGCTGAGCTCACAGAGGTACAAAGACCCTCAGCTGACCATCCCTGTCTCTGCCCCGCTCACAGCAGGAGTCTACACTCCAGGTCATCTGTGTTTACAGTACAAATCTACATCAGTCTCCACAGGTTCAAACTCCCATTCTGTCTGTTCCTTAGCAGATACAATTTCCACCTTACTGATGAATAAAACATGTTTAAAAGTGAGTGGCTCAGAGACTCTGCTACATGGCAGAGGTCCAGGAGTCTCGGAGTTCCCAGGAGCCTTCCCTCTCCCAAAGACAAAACTGATGACAATAAACCACTGCCATTCTGTGAGTTAAGGCAAAATTAATTTGAAAACTATAATCAATGTGACTCATCTTGTATAATGCGGAGGGCAAACAATGCAATCCTCAACCTCCAAGCTTCAGCTACGTGGGCCCACTTCTGCTAGGTTTCTCCACTTAGTCTGTGTCCCTCATTGCGTGTCCCTCTGTACATCATCCCCTAAGCTCTCACCTGAAAACTGTGACTGCTCGATGCTGGACCAGTTGAGCCGATTCACCATCTTGAAGCTCTCCTTTAAAGAATCAATGTTGGAGCACCAGTCAGGAGGAAAGGCTGTGAGAGAGAAGTGGGCTGTGAGATAGTGGTAGGTTGCTGGCTAAGGGTTTCACTCCCTCTCTTGGATTTAAGACTGATACAGTTACTATGCTTTAGGTGTGGCCCAGCTCACAGGTAAAGATGTGAAACAACTCTAATTCAGCCACGCAAATGGGGTAGTGGGTGGGGGGCAGCAACAAAGAGATCCTTAATCCCCAAACTTTCCACCACATACAGCTCTAGGGAGCAACTTCCACCTGCTGAGATGAGCTCCCAGGGACAGAGGCCAGAAGACCCACCGTGAACTTCCCAGCCCGCTGAGCTTCCCTGGCAGAGAGAACAGGCTTGTTTACCCTCTTTGGGCTTTCTCCACACTCACCAAAGCCAGGACTGTTGATGGGCGCCTGGCCTGGCGCCTGCTGCTGCTGGGGCGGTGGCTGGGCAGGGTGCGAGTGGGTGTGATGCTGATGAGGGTGGTAGGCGCCGTGCTGCAGCGGTGCTGCGTGCATGGCCATCACAGGGGGCGGCCCGTAGCCTTCAGCCCCAGCTGGCTTCCCCCCTGGTGGGGTACAGCTATCAGGGCTCGGGGTGTGCAGGGCTGGGGCGCCCCCTACACTTGAGGGGCCCTGAGGTGGCGCCTGCTGCTGCGGTGGCTGTGACTGCTGGGCAGATGGCTGTGGCTGTGGTGGTTGCTGCTGCTGCTGCTGAGGTGGTGGCGGCGGCTGCTGCTGGTACATGTAGTAGTTGTTAGAGGGTGGCATGTCCCCCAGGAGAGACGAAAAGCCTGCAGGGACAGGAGGAAGGAGACCACGACTTAGGCCAGGCATGTCACACTCAGTGGGATTTTCTCTACCTTGAGATGGAAAACCTCAGAAAGAAGCAGTAGGGTTAAAAGGACAAATGTTCTGGGACTACCAGGATCCCTCCCGGCCCTCCTGGGAGACAGCATCAACTGAAGAATGGATAAAAAAGATGTGGTATTTGTATAAAATGGAACACTACTCAGCCATAAAAAATGATAGACTAGAGACTTTTATAGGCAAATGGATGCTACTAAAAACTATACTCATAAGTGAAATAAATCAGGCTTTGCATGTATAAATGCCATATAGCTTTCTAGTGTAAGAAACTGAAATAAATAAGATCCAACAGTTGTAATAGATATGGTAAAAGGAAAGAAACTACTCAAAGGGAAATTATATTGTTTGATCAATCTTTCATGCGTGTATCTGATAACCTGAGTAACTATTCTGGAAATAACAATATGCAACATAACAACCACTGTTAAATTCCTATCATCTTATTTTGAAATCCTATATCGCTCTTAGTTTTTTTTGTTGTTGTGTCAATTTGCTTTTGTTGCTGTATTTTGATTGTCTGTTTGCTTCTTAAAATAAAATAAAAAAAATATTTTAAAGGGCTGGGCATATAGGTAAATGCTAAAGCATTTGCCTAGCATGAGGGTTCTAGCTTCAATAAAATAAAATTTAAAATAAATATTTTAAAGGGCTGGGCATATAGGTAAATGCTAAAGCATTTGCCTAGCGTGAGGGTTCTAGCTTCAATAAAATAAAATTTAAAATAAATATTTTAAAGGGCTGGGCATATAGGTAAATGCTAAAGCATTTGCCTAGCATGAAGGTTCTAGCTTCAATCTCCAGCACCATAAGGAAAAAAAGGAAAAAAAAAAAAAAGTAGTTCTAAGTGAATGATGTCTGAGAATTGCATGAAATTACTGGTTTCCAAAAAATGTGGACACAAAATAAAACTTTTTTAAAATGTTGGTAACTGTTGGGCTGGGGATTTAGCTCAGCAGTATAAGTGCCTGCCTGGCAAGTGTGAGGTTGTGAGTTCGATCGCCGATACCCAAAAAAAAAAAAAAAAAAAAAAGTTGGTAACTGTTAAGTAATGGAAACACGGAAGTTTATTACACTTTTTGCTCTATTTTAGGATCTATTTGAAATTTTTTGTAATGAAAGGTAATATAAATAGAAATACACTAAAAAATGAAAACAAATTGTTCTAATGAAATAGGACTTCGTGGGTAGAGGGTACTTACTGTCCCCTAGTGGTCACCTTCTACATAGCCCACCTGCGGCCCTAAGGTCACTGATCTGTGCTGGGGTGCAGCTTGGGAGTACTACTTTCTGGTGTTAACACAGCCCTAGATTTGAGCTCCAGTACCTAAAAATGAACAAACAAAAGTGACTGCCTTTGGCTGTGGATGGAGCAATCCTCGACCTCATGTTCTGAAGCTAATATGACCCACTCATCTCCTGAACCAGCTCTCCAACTGCAAAGTTTCAGCTCATGACATGTTCCTTCCGCCACTATCAGCTGCTTTGAAAAATAAGAAGTGAGAGAAGAAACTGTCACCACTTAATTCAAAAATACAAGGATGAGCTGGACCCAGTGGCACAGACCTGTAATTCCAGCACTCTGGGAAGCTAAAGCAGGAAGATCAAGTTTGAGCCTAGATGGGGCAACATGGTGACACCCTGACGGGGGATATAGCTCAGTGTGAAGGTCCTGGGTTCAATGCAAAAAAACTTCAAACAGATACACAGCTGTGGGTGTCCCCAAGGCCATCCCAATGCCAGCTCACCATGCTGTGAGGAGGAGGACTTCTCCAGCATGGACTTGTAGAGGTTGCGGAAGGACCAGCTCAGGTCCTGAAAGTTGATCTCCGAGTAGGAGAACTTGAAGTCGTGGTTGGTGTTGTAGAGAGGAGGGGGACCCTCCGTGCTCTCTCGCCCTGGACCCCCGGCAGCCACCACTCCGCCATCCATAGACCCTGAGCCCTGCGAAAACAAGGAAGCCCTGAGCTATGGCCCAGCCAAGGAACCAACAGAGCCTTCGGCTGCGCTGGGCCCCGTCCGGCCTCTTCATCCTCTCCCAGATGTTCGGTGACACCAGGCCACTTTCTTCTTTCTCCCACTGCTGTTTCTCCTTTAAATGTCCTTATTTATCCCTCTCCCCCTTCACACAGCTTGCTGGCTTCCCTTCCACTCTTCTCTCCGCTTTTTTCCTGATATTTCCCAGAGTTCCTCTCTGCCCTCCTCCCATCTCCTCCTCCCCTCCCTCCCTCTCCCTCCCCCTTCCATCCAGCGCTGGCCTTGCATGCCTGCAGCTTCCCACCTGGCTGTAGCCAGCCACAGAGGCGGGGTTCTGAAGCGGCCCCGCAGGGTTCGCCTCAGGAGGCAGTGAGGCTTCTGCGCCCCCCGGGACACCTCCCCGAGGGCTCTTGCTGGCCTCTTGTTCCGGGGAGTCCTGGGAGAGCTGCAGGCGAGAAGGAAGAGAAATCCAGGAGCAAGTGAGCAGCGTCTTGCCGAGAACTACAGCTCCCCACTCCCACATCCAATTCTGCCCTGGAAAGGACTGGGTATCCCAGCAAGGACAGGTAGGAGGGACTCACGTCATCATCCGGAGGGTGTCTCCTTTTCCGGGAAATGTCAGGGCAGGTGTCAATTGTCCAGTAAGAGCCCTGCAAGGAGGACCCAGCCACACTGAGAATAAAATCATCACCTAGAAGTTCTCATCTTGGGGCCAGGGATATAGCTCGGTGGCCCAGCACCTGCCTGGCAAGCGCAAAGTCCTGAGTTCAATTCTTAGTGCCAAAAAAATAAAAAGAAGTTCCCATCTTTGAAAACACGGGATGTAGCAAAATTTTCACATAACACTACAGTCATGTTAGGAAACAGTGGCAGAGCACTTTCCTAACATGTGCAAAGCCTTGGTCCATCCCCAGAATCACAAAATTGAAAGTCAGATAGAGGGGCTGGGACAGGGCTGGACATCACTCTGGATTCTGAGGGTACGGGGAGTAAATCTGTCCTATAAGCTCACTGAGTGTCCCAGCACACTCCTGTACTCAGAGTCGGCCTCAGTTATTCTGAAGGCTTAGACAATGGTCTTTAGTTCAGAGAGCTAAGAATGTCCAGAGTGAGCTCTTCCTTCCCTCCCCAGCCCTTCCCTTGAGACCTGGGGCAAAGTTCTTGAATTTACATTCATATCTGTCAAACATGTCAAACAAGAGTATGCTGCTCCCTCCCTTCTTTCTTTGAGGCAAAAACCAGATATTTTTCTATAGAAAGTTTCTATAAAGTTTATGAAGTTGAGCTGGGCATGGTGGCACATACCTATAATTCCAGCACTCAGGAGGCTGGGGCAGGAGGATCGCTGTTAATTTGAGGCCAGCCTAGGCTACACAGTGAATCCGAGGCCAGCCTGAACTATGTAGTGAGACCCTTGTCTCAAAAAACAAAACATTATCCTGTAATCCCAGCATTTGGGAGGCAGAAGCAGGAGGATCATTGCAAATTTGAGATCAGCCTGGGCTACAAAGTAAGCTCAAGGCCTGCCTGAACTGCATAGTGAGACCCTGTCTCAAAAAGCCCAAAAAATAAAAAAAAAATTTTTATGAAGTCAACATTTTATATCTAGAAAAGACTGCCACAAAAGAAAGGAGCCTCAAAGCAAAATGTGCCACAAACATTTCTAGTTAAAAAAAAAAAATTGACAATCTCCCTTAGTCACCCAGTGGGGGCCCACAAGCTCCTCCTCTCAGGGAAAGTCAAAATGCTTCTCTCATTAACATAATTTCCTCTGTGGGATAATTAAAGCAGTCATGGCCTCTGGCCCTCAACTACTTCCCTCTCCTTGCTCCTCCAGTTCTCACAGCTGCATCTCACCTTCCCAGGGTCATCCCGAGGTCTGGGCACCTTCCGGAAACACTTGTTGAGAGAAAGGTTGTGCCGAATGGAATTCTGGGGAAGTAGAGCAGCAAACTAGATGTGAGCATTGGGCAAACACTTCTAATTATTCTACCACATTACACAATAAAGTTCAAGTATCAGGTAAATCTGGCATCTCTGACTATATAAATAGCAGGAATCATGTGTCAGAAATCAAGGGCAATGAAGCCAGCCATGGTGGTACACACCTGCAACACAAGCAAGAGCTGAAGCAAGCTGGGAGCCAAAGCAAGAGGGCTGAGCCCAGCCTGGGTAAATGAGCTACTTAGCAAGACCCTGACTCAAAATTTTAAAAAGGGCTGGGGATGTAACTCAGTGTGAAGACCTTGGCTTTCAATCCCCAGTACAGGGAAAAAAAAAAAGAAAGAAAAAGAAAAATGAAAAATCAGGACAATGGCACAAGAAAAATGCAGAAATTTAAGTCATGATTGCTATAAATGTGACTATCAGTGCTTTCGAAGAGCCAGTTATACATCTTCCCAGCCTCTGCCTCCAATTGGCAACATGTACTTAACATACTTCACACCACCACCTGTTCAGGTGCTCAACCTTCTCCATCTACAGCAAAAGAAACTTTTAAACTGTTTCTGTGACTTAGCCAGGTACAGTGGCTCACATCTGTAATCCCAGCACTCAGGAGGCTGAGGCAGGAGGATCATTATGAGTTGGAGACCAGCCTGGGCTACAAAGTGAGTTCAAGGCTCCCCTGAACTGTATAGCGAGACCCTGTCTCAAAAGGACAGGGGAAAAAAAGTGCTTGTGTAATTTACAGAGCATGATTGAAAAACTGTTTCTGTGACTTATAATATATAAATCAGGAGTGAAACAGGCACAAATCACCCCCATGTTCTCAATGGCCTAGCAGATGGTCACCCCTGGAGAACAGAAACTGGGTTGTACATATGTGCATGAGGGGCTGGAAGCCATGGTTTAGAGGGAAGCTGGTTGCTTCACACACTTTACGCCACATCACCTGGTTTACACGTTGACTGGTGATGGACACAGTGAAAAAACGACAGTCAAGTGCTACTGCCACTCTGCCTGGCAAATGAATGACTGCTCTCAACCAGTGAAAGCATCAGCCTTCTTTCTTCCTCCTTTGCTTGGAAGAGAAGCCCCTTCTTCCTTTATCTCTACCCAAACAACCACTCTTTACATGGTGGGAAGACCAAGTGCTGGTAAAGGACCTAATGATACACTTTTTTTTCTTTTTTTGGTATACAGTTTTTCAAAAGATGATGAGTATATGCAACAAAGCTAGCGAAATTCCACAGGCTTCCTGCCTGTGGTGATAGGAACTGGATCATGCCTTGTGCCTTGATTTGAACATGGTAAAGTGGCAATAAATGTCTGTGAAATGAGTGAGTATCCTTTTCAAGGAGCTGGAAGATAAAAGGGTGTGATGATCAACAGCATGCTGCCTCCCCATAACCATACTTAAAGGCTTAGCATCACTGAAGACCTAATGAAAACTGTTCAACTTTTTAAAAAAGATTTAGACATGAAATTTTAAGTTTAGGCATCTCTGAGACAAGGCAGAGTGAACTGGACCAAGTTACTGGAAGGAACAAAAGCAGAGAAAAGAGTTGTCAAAGACTAAGGCTAAGGCTGAGTTACAGGTGCAGTCCCACCTTCCAGCCGATGCCTGCATTCTTGTAGTAGGGGAAGTTGTCGCAGATCCAGCGGTAGATCTCGCTCAGGGTCATCTTCTTGGCTGGAGACGAGTTGATGGCGTAGGTGATGAGGGTGGCATAGCTGTATCGTGGTTTGCCATCCTGGTGGACCGCAGCATCATCTTTGCTCAGGGTGGCATTAGGATCAGTGGGTGAGCCTGGGGAACACTTGCGGCTGCCTCCCGGAGGCCCCGCCTGTGAAGCACTCCCCAACTTCTCAATGGTGGCCCGCAGGGTCAGCTGGGGGAGCCAGTCTATGGAGGTGAGGCTGCTCTCCAAGTCAGAAGCCATGGTGCTTCTGGGCTCTGTGGCAAAGACAGCAAAGTGGAGCAGGAAACAGATGAGTATTCTCTCTGGTTACTGGAGGCAAGAGCCACCCAATCCTTGCCAGATGCAGTGGTGCACATCTGTAATCCCACCACTCGGGAGGCTGAGCCAGAGGATCACAATCACAAGTTTGAGCCCAGTCTGGGCAACTTAGCAAATCCCTGTCTCAAAAAATAAAAACCACTAGAGCTCTAGCTCAGCGCAAAAACCCTGGGTTCAATCTCCAGTACTAAAGAGAAAGAGAAACAGAGAGAGAGAGACAGAGAGAGAGAGACAGAGAGAGAGAGACAGAGAGAGAGAGAGAGAGAGAGAGAGAGGCTTCCTAATGTTTCAGGGAAGCAGTTTCTTCCCACTATAATTCCGGAGAAAATCCTCTAAGGGGATGGCTCTCAACCAGAATTCCAAGAACCTCTGGCAGTTCTGGCACCAGATGGAGCAAGGGCTGCTACTTAATATCATGGCTCAGGGCACAGCGCAGCTGCAAGACCTCTCCCCTTGTGCAGGACCAGACAACAAACCTCACATTTCAACTGTCCTTACTGAGCAGAGCTCTAAAATTCAGTATGTTAAAACTCTGCTGGAATACGTTTAAAGGAAAAAAACTAATTCAGAGCAGTAAGTTTAGCTGAAGTGCATTCGCCAATTAACTGACATCCACAGGTAGGTAGCACACATGTATGTATATGAAACACAAGCACACATCAAGGAAGCCAAGGCCAACACACGTGAAGATCGTTCATATCGGATACTGTAGGAGCATTAGGCCTTTTAATCCCACACACAAGACCCGTCTGGGCATAAACTATATTGACAACCAGGAAAGGATGATATAAAACTGATAACACAAACAGCAGATCACACACTCAACATCACAATGAGCTCCACAGCACACATCAGCAACAGGCACAAAATCCCACACAGAAGAAAGATCTGGAGTACACAGCTGTGCTCACACCTCACACCTTTAACGCTCCCGCCCACAAATTCCACACCAGGAAGGAGTCACAGGCAGGGCTGTCCCACCTCTCCTTGGCCCTCCCTGGCCAGGAGACACCCAGCTGTGCACCGGTGACAATCAGATAGCCTGGCTAAAAATAGCCTCAGCCACTCTGGGGCTCTGGGCTGGCTCCCCTTTCTACCCTCCTCCTCCCTCCTTCCTTTCCAGCCAGGCTTGCGGCACCTCCATGCAAACTCCCAGCTGCCGCCCACGCCTGAGGTTTGCGCCCCACTGCCAACTGCACCACCCAAGCACTCCTGCTGCCAGCAAGGTGCAGCCACAGTGACATCTTGGTGGGGAGGCCGGGTCTGCAAAGGCTGGTGGGAGCCACTGGGGGGCCACTTGGCACTCACTTAGAACTGATGCCAGCTACCCCCAGAGCACTTGCTGCCTGACAGGTTTGTGCCTGCACAGCTGCCAGATTCCACTCAGCATTTCTTGCTCAGGCCCACCAGAGAGGCACAGCTCTGCCGGGGCCAGGGCAGACTGCTCGGCTTTCAGAATCCTGGATGGAAACATCTTCTGTTTGTAGGTGACGTCTAAACCCACAGAAGATAAGTGCTTGGGCACAGACATCCATGTACACACTTTGTAAGCTCAGTCCCACACAGCTCCTCTCCCACCAGAACGCATTTTGCAGGTGCTAGGTTGTGCTTCTGTACTTGACACTTACCCTCCCCACTAAGCTACCCCCACCCCAGGACCCACGTATGCAATCTGCCTGTACACACTCACACTCAGCTCCAAGCTCCTAGGCAGTAGCACACCCATCCACACCTCTCCCAGGCTGACCCCAGTACTGGGCAGCAAGACACCCAGCTGTGGCCACAGAGCTATGGGCTTGAGGAAATGGGGGCCAGGTTATAAATAGCATCATGGAAGGTTTCCCCTTTAGCCTTAGCTCTTCTCCCCACTAGGCTGCTTTTTATTCCACTACCTTCCCCTGCTTGAAACCATGGAAACTTGGAAAATAATAGGGACATTTAATCACTCCAGGAAGCCACACACCTTCTAGGACTTCACTAAATCAAAGCACACAGACCCTGGGCTATCACAAGGAGCTTGGGTGGCAGACAGCACGGTCATAGCATAGCCAGGCTTTCCCAGCAGAACAGTAACACAGCCACCGGCAGGCTCTCAATGCAGTCCTCTCCAGAAGGGAGGCCGGGTTCTATTCTCTCTCTCTCTCTCTTTCTTTCTCTCTTTCCTTTTCTCTAGTGACAGTGTCTTGCTATGTTTCTCAGGCTGGCCTTAAACTCAAGTGATCATCTTACCTTAGAATCTTGAGGAGCAGAGACCACAGGCAAGTGCCACCACACTCAGCTCCTTACTCCCTATTATCTTCTGCTGCAGATCCCTAGGAAAGGCCACCTCAAGGGCACAGAGACCTTCAGCTGATCTCTCCTCTGACAGGGCACATGAGCATGAGAGTGAATGTGCTACCTGCTAACCACCCCGAAGTCCTGGAACAGAGGTCCTCTCCATCTTTGCTACTTGTTCTATGCCCTTCCCTATCCTTACCTCAGCACCAGGTCAGGATACCAAACTTAAATCTAACCTTCTTCCAGTACCCTCTGGGTCAGCCCTCCAGAGACAAGACTCAGCCTTCAGCATGGAGCTCAATCTTACCAGCTACCAGAGCCCCGGAGGGGCTGGTCCTCCTGTCTCTTGGCCCCAACCTCCCTTAGCCATCCCATTTCCTCAGCCCTGCACTTCCCCATTCTCAAGGGGCAGCTCAGCATAGAGGAGAACTTGGAGACTAAGATTCTTCAGTTCTGTCTCGACTGTGATGCTGGCTCACGACCATCCTTACTCCCTCAGTTTCCCCCCTCCATAAAAGAAATGAAGTCACCGCGGCCGGGCTCAGGCTTCATCCCTGGAGCAAAGGGAATGGAGCTTAATGAGCTTGTGGCTGCCATGCATTCCATGCTCCCCAAAATAATGGCACGAGCCTAATCTCCAGGCTATTATTAGAAAGGCAAACAAGAGGTAGCTGCTTCTCAGTCCAATCAACCTGATTCCCTGACCTCTCTCCCAGGTGGGCCTCATGCCACCCGGCTTGTGCAGAACCTGAGTCAGGCCACATTCTTGTGCCCTGGTTGGAAGCCTGAAAGGAAACAACCCCAGAATCTGGGAGAGGCAGCCAAAGGGCAGGCTCCTCACATCACAGGCACAGTGCAGACTAAGGGCAGAGAGAAACAGCAGAACACTGTGGGAAGGAAAGACCAAAGCTCAATGAAACGTAAAGATCCCAAATAGTCACCAGTTTCCTTCCCATTTTACTCAAATGGCTCATAATCTTCCTCTGTGCAGTGCCAAAGTCAGATATTACTTAGTGCTAGCTTCCTACCCTGTACCTAATGCCAAAACTAACAGGACAGTGGCTAAGCATCCTCACCATCATCCCAGCCCGCTACCTATTGGCTGCCACTTCATTCTTTCCGCAATTCACCTGTCTACAAAATAAAGATGGTAAGTACCTACGACGGTTTATGAGGATTGTCTCCATATCTGTAAAACACTTAGGAAGTGCCATCTATGGGTAGCTATTAATTTTGAATGGAGAAAAAGAATATCTACTGGGCTGTGGGTGGGGCGCAGTGGTACAGTGCTAGCATTTTTGCAGAGGAGAGCGAGAGAGAAAAATAAAGAATATTAGAAATTAAAACTCAGAAAACTGACAGATCTTAGAGGTGAGACTAGCAGCAGCAAGCCTGCAACAGTTTCTGTTGCAAAACCTGCACTGATTTTGTGATGATCTTCAGGATGTCTGAATCTCAAACTTTTCCTTAGGAGCTTATATTAACCAGTACTAATAAATGCTAAGATCTGGAAAACCCCAAGGATGAAGGAATGGAGGAAATATCTCTTATCTCTTAGAGTAACTAGGTGGGGTCATATGACAAGGTCTAGAAATCACAGCTAACCTCACTCAACAGCCACCTGCTTCTAGTGGATTCCTCGCAGGCAAGGAGCCAGGAACCCTCACCAGAGCAGGGCCAGGCGCCGAAGGATACACGGAGCTGTTTCTGCAGCTTAACCTAAGGCATCTAGAAGTTGCACCAAGCATCTGGTAAAGTACTTTTGTAAGACAAAGGCTGCTGTTATGTGAAAACCAATTCTTTTAAAAGTAGGGAAAGCAGTTACTTAGGAGTCCAGGGTGTTTTTGAGATAAAAAGTATCAGTGATGAAGTTGTCTTACTGGCCCTAGAAGTAGTCTCAGCCTGAGACTGGGCTGCCTGCTGCTTGGAAGGAGCACGCTCAGGCTTAGGGGAGGTCAAGCCTAACACCCTAGCCGGGCATCCTTGTATTACCTTCTCTAGGTCCTCAAGGAAACAACTTGAGAGACCCAGAGGATGGCCAGACAAGCACAGATGCACCTGTCTCTGAACATATATCCCTTCACGCAAAACAGAGACGGGGCCACACTCCCACCGGCTGAGAAGCAAACACATCTGTGCTACACCATGGTAAGCAGGTCTGTGAGTGCATCCCACATGCCATCCCCAGCAGGCATCTGCCAGGACCAAGAGAACCGACTTAGGGGCGCACAGCCCAGATGCTCAGAGTAGAAACATGAAGCTGTCCTGTGGGGTACGGCACCCCTCACAGAGTCAAAGTTCCTTCCTACTGTGAGACAGGCAAGCAGCCACCCAGCTGTGACCTCAGGCTGAAAGGCAGACAGCCCCACTGGCTGGGAAGCCTCTTGGGGTCAGGCAACCTCCTGGCACCTTTTTTACCTTTTCCAAAGCCTCTGGACTTTGAGTCCCCATCTTATGAAGAGAAATTTAACTACAGATTCTAGGGACCAGAACTGATCAGGGAACAGGGAGAGAGACAGATTCATAGGTGCTTCTCTGGAAGGAAACTCCAGGAAATCCCTGTGAGGTCAAACCTCCCTGTGGTCACCTTACTTGGATGGAAGGAAGCAAGCAGAAAAGCTCCTGTCTTCTATCCTGGTTCTGGTTTTCCCAAGGAACCAACAGGAGGAGTGTCGGGAATCGGGCAGACCCTGTATTAGGAAGAACTTCAACCCAGGAGTGGACATTTCCCCATCCACTTGCGCCTGAGGACACATGGGGTTCACATTTTGAACTCTGGATCTTGTGGGGCAAGGCACACAGGCTGTCAGACAGAAGAAGTCACCTCCCCGTACCTGCAAAAGGCTATGGAGACAGCCTGCTGCCCTTGCTCATTAAGGGGGCAGTAATCACAGTGGGTTGGAGAGGACCCTGCTGGTGTGCCCTAGGACACTGATGCCACCATGATTTTGGTGAGGGCAGCTCTAGACAAAAAGTCTCATGGATGGTGGGCACAGGGGCGTCTGGTGGATTCTGCCCGGCCTCACTACACAGGATGCCTGGACTTTGGAACACTAACCGTGGCTCACTCTGTCTTCAGCATAGAGACATCCACTTCCCCAAGGCCCTCCATGAACAGCATCCTTTAGTCACACACCAGGAAACCCATTCCTCAGCCTCTGCAGCAAGATGTGGGTTCAAATCTACAAGTTGCTTCAGAACACATTTCCCAGAAGACTGAGGCCTAGCTGTTCCCCGGTAAGGAAACCCAAGATCCACCGTTTCAGCCCTGACATCCACTGGTGCCTAAAGACGCCGGAGAGAGGAGCACAGAAAGCACTAACCTGGCTCCACGCTTCCTCCAGCAAAAGGAGGAAACTGCTGAGTCCTGGAGTTTGGGGTTGGAGGGAGGTCCCTCTTCAGAGGCAGGTGACAGGTCTCATTCTTGGGGGCTCTTCTGGTACTTGGCTGAGCCTCCCGAGCGGGCGAGGGGCACTGCGTGCCCTGAGGATGGAGAGCCCAGGGCGCAGGGGGCTGAGGAGAAGGAGGCCCCACCTGGGGGAGGTGGCGCGGCCCCCACACCCTGCCCGCCGCTCCGGGGAGGAGGGGAGGTGCCTCTCCCAAGCAGGAGTCGTCTCCTCCCCTTCGTGGGAGTCTCCGTGCTCCCCAATCTGGGTCTCTGGCGGGCGGAGGGTGCTCTCGGTCAGCAGGAGCCCCAGGCGGAGGGGCTGGGCCCCGGTCCACCGTCCGGGCCGCGGGAAGTGGAGGGAGCGGTCCGGCCCGGCGCGGGGCGGCTGCAGCCCGCGACTCCCCGCCCCCTAGCGCGCCCTCCGCTCCCGCGCGTCAAGACTCCCGGCTCTGTGAGTGCCGGGGCCGGGGCGCCCGCCCCGCGGGCAGGCCCCCTCCTCTCCGCCCCCGAAGTCCCCAAGTGTCCGCAGCGCGTGTCTGGAGGGCGGCGGCTTCCTCAAGGCAGAAGCACCTCTCTCTACTTCTGGGGTCCCCTCCCGAGCCAGGATGGGATCCCGGGGTCTCCGGAAAGGACGGGAGCGTCCCCTGAGCCTAGCCGAGGCCACTGCGGCCCCACTCCCGCCTCCGCTCGGGCGCCCGGGGCGGGGTTCTCGGCTCCCCGCGCTCTCCGCGCCGGCCTGAGCAGCGGGGTCCGGAGGCCGCGCAGCCGACTCCAGTCCCAGCTCCCGCGGCTGCAGCGCCCCCTCGAGGCCCAGCCCGTGCGCGCGCCACCCTCGGCACCTGGGGTCCCCGCGCTGCCACAGCTCGGGCTGCGGCCGGTCCCCGCTCCCGGGAGCCAGAGGCGGACGCGCGGGTAGGACTGGCTGGGTCGGGCCCGACTGGGCTCCGTTGCAGGCCCCGGCTCCTCCCCGACTCCGCGCCGCGCCCCGCCCCCGCCCCGCCCGCCTCCCGGCGCGGGTTAAGGAAGCGCCGCGGCCAGAGGAGCGGAGGGACGGGGAGCAGCGGCCGCCCCGCATCTGTCAGGCCCGCGCCCTGCGGCGGCGCAGCTCTCCGCCTTCCCCCTGCGGGTGGCTGGGCACCTGGGCTTCCGCAGAGATGCTGTGGATGGGCGTCTCCTCCCTCGAAAAGTTCACAAAGGGTCCTGGGCATTGGGGCGAAGTTATTCAGGGTCCCCAGAGCTCAGGAAATGCCCCGAACGGCGTGGGAAGGTCCGGTCCCCTCCCTTCCGCGGCTCTGCAAATGGTGCGCGGTCCTGAGTCGGAAAGAGGAGACCTGGATGTGCGGACGGCCTCCCCAGCAGGCCCGGCAGTCACCAAGTGAGACGCGTTATGACAAAAATGACTTTTAACCCTGCGGTATACAAGGGGGCAAAATACGCCTGCTGTGCAGTTCACTTGGAAATCCTGTGAGCGCCTTGTCCCGAAGGCCACGGTGAGGTGGTCTCCCTGCATGGCCCCTGTGGTGCAGGGCTCCGCTGCAAATGCTTCGGATTTCATCTTCTGCTAACCAGCTGTTCTCAAACCACTGTCTCTCATAAGATACCATAAAGACAAAAAGGATTTTTCATGTAAAATTTCAACTGCTCGAAAAGCAGCATTCAGCCAGGTGTGGAAGCCCACACCTGTAATCCCAGCACTGGGGAGGCAGAGGCAGGAAGATCACTGCTAGTTGGAGCCCAACCTGGGCTACAAAGTGAGTTAAAGGCCAGTCTGGTCTGCCTAGCGAAATCCTGCCTCAAAAAGATAGTTTAAAAAAATTTTACATTCTTGGGATTAGAGCTTGAGGATCTCAATTCACCGTTACAAAGTCTTGTTTTCTGGCTCATATATGCAACTATAACTTCTTTAAATTATAATAACATATAATTACACAATGTTTATAACGCCTCCGATGTTAAGGCTGAGCACATCACAAGTGTTACCAGGTTTGATTGTCACAGCAGTATTCTGAAGCGCTATCCTTATACCTCTTACAGGTGGGAAACTAGGACAGGGACATTGGCTAAATTCACGAAATTCACACATGGCTCACATAAGTAGTGTTTTTAAGCCAAGACTAAAATCCAAATGTAACAGTGTAATTTCAACAAACCATTTTTCATATATCTGAATGTATGTAAGAAAATCATGTTTTAAAGCTTATCCAATATGATCAGATAGTTGTTTTTTTAAAATGTTTATGTATGTGTATATGGTATATTTATGTATATGTACATACTTACAAAGTATAAGAGCTTAAAGGTTTTTATTTCATTTTAATATGTACATAATTAGTGTTTCTATGGGCTTGTGTTTTACCTGACAAGCCTTTGTTTGCATTCATTTTGCCTTTATTTTCTTTCTTTCTTTCTTTCTTTCTTTCTTTCTTTCTTTCTTTCTTTCTTTCTTTCTTTCTTTCTTTCTTTCTTTTTTTCCTTGAGACAAGATCTCCCTTGTAACCCAGGCTGGCCTTCAGTTCACTGTGTAGCCCAGGCTGGCCTCACACTCTTGGAAATCCTTTATGCCTCAGCCTCCTGAGTGCTGGGATTACAGGCATTCTCCACCACACCTGGCTCTTCCATTACTTTCTACTAAAGAAGGTGAAACAAAGAAGGTGATAGCAAGGCTTGTAGAAAGCTATTGAAACATGCAAAAAAATCAAACCTAAGGATCACTATACTCATAAGTGAAATAAATCAGAGTCATGTGTGTAAACACCATTATTGTCTCACTGGTGTAAGAAACAAAGTAAATAATATCCAAAAATTTACAATAAATACAGTGAAAGGGAAAGAAACTGCTCAAAGGGAAATTATATTATCTGATCAATTCTGCACACCTGTACCTGGTAATCTGAGCAACTATTTTGAACACTATACAATGTAATAATCATGTTCCATCATCTTGTTTTGAAATCCTGTATCACTATTGTTTTGTTGTTGTTGTTGTTGTTGTTAATGATGCTGTTGCTTTTATTGTTTGTTCACTTGCTTGATTGCCTTTTGATTTTTCTGTATTTTTTTGCCCTTTAAAAAAAAAAACAAACTAAATTTCAGGGATTTTATTCTTTTTTTTTTTTTCTCCTTGAAATAAAATGAACTGGGGGGGGTCTGCTTCTCTAAGACATATTAACTCTTCACATTAGTCTACTTTGAGGAAAACTCTTCTTCATAATATTAATAACCTAAATTCCAGAACACACATTTTGAAAATACTTTTGATCTGGTTTTTGAGAAAAGGTCATGCTACATACTATACTGTACAGCATACAGGCTGGCCTCACACACATTGTGACCCTCCTACCTCAGCTTCCCAGGTGCTAGGGTTGCAGGCATGTGTCCAATAAAAAAATTGGAAATCGTTTTAAAGACTAGTGTATAATGTGAAACATAATACAAGGGATAAGAGTTAAGGACTCAAATCTCAGCTTTGATCTTAGTAACTATGAGAAAGTAGGGAGGTTACTGCTTTGTAATTTGTTTCCTCTTCAGCCAAGTGGGAATAATGACAGTAGCTACTTTAGTCTATGGGCTCTTATCTGCTCACTGCTCCCATAGTATTGTGGAGGGACTGTGTGATTTCATACACACAGTGCTCTTAGCTAAGTACATAAGAGATGATGAGGAACCTAGACAAGAAAAGAGGTTTAAAAGACATGTTGCAATTTATATCAACCAAGTTACAATGTCCATCATGTAAAATATGGGAACATTTTGGTAGATTTTGATTAGGACACAGCAGCTGAAAAAACTATGAGACAGTTGATAAAATTTCAATACTGAGACAGTGGCATAAAAATTCTTATATTGGGCTGGGGACTTAGCTCAGCAGTATAAGCGCTTGCCTTACAAGCATGTGGTCATGAGTTTGATCCCCAGTACAAAAAAAAAAAAAAATCTTATATTTTAAATGTCTTAACAGAATTATTTTAAAATTTTTTTCAAACAATACATACTAGAGAGACATGAAATATTTGAAATCTATTCAAAATAGTCAAAGTGAAAAAAAAAAAAACCTGGTGTGGTGGTGCACACCTGTAATCTCAGCATTCAGGAAGTTGAGGCAAGAGAATCATGTCAAGTTCAAGGCCAGCCTGAATTACGTGATGAGACCCTGTCTCAAATAAATAATAAAAATACTATTCAACTTTTGTACATACTGTATTTGAAATTTTATTTTTTTAAGGTATGCAATGTCAGACTGACTTAAGCATTACTTTTATTTATTTATTTATTTATTTAATTTTCGGTCTTTTTTTTTGAGGCAGGGTCTCACCATGCAGTTCAGCCTGGCCTTGGACTCACTTTGTAGCCCAAGCTGGTCTCAAACTTGCAATGATCCTCCTGCCTCAGCCTCCCGAGTGCTGGGATTACAGGAGTAGCCACCACTCCTGGCTTACTTGTTTATTTATTTAGGTGCTAGGATTGAACTCACAATCTCACACTTGCCAGGCAGGTGCTTACACTGCTGAGCTAAATCCCCAGTCCTTATATTTGAGATTTTAAAAGAGAGTTTACTTTTTTTTTTCTCTTTTGTTTCCCCTCCTTTTTCTTTTTGTCTTTTTAAGATAGGGTCTCACTTACGTAGTTCAGGCTGGCCTTGAGCTCAATTTGAAATGATCCTCTTGCTTCAGCCTGTCAAGTGCTGGGATTACAGGTGTGCACCACCTTGCCCGACTGAGACAGTTTTTAACATGGTTTAAAATGCTGGAAGATAATAACTATGCAGTGTTATGATCATGTGCTGTGCTTGTACAGTTACCTGATGCTTCCATCTTTCAGATTACAGTGTGTTGTCATTCACTGTGTCTTCTTAGGGCTCACATTAAACTACAGAGCAGGAATCATTACCCTCATTGCACAAGGAGGATCCTGAGCCAGTCAGATCGAAGTCAGATCATAGGCCTTGCAGTACCCACCTCCTCTCTTTCTGCTTCCTGGAATAGATAATAACCTGCAACTAAACACAGGGCTTTTGCTTTGAGACCAAGCCTGCATACAAACAATTCATCTAAGATACTGATCAGACCAAATTTAGGCTCATATATTCCCATAAGAATTGTGCTACTCTAAAAAAGTGATCCCAGGAGTAAAGCATAGAACTCAACAGAAGTGATTAAATCATAAGGAGAACACTCCTACCAGGTGTGGTGCAGGCCTGTGATCCCAGCATTCTGGAGGGCTGAGGCATGAGGATCTCAAATTAGAGCCCAATTTGGACCATTTAGTGATTTAGGGAGACCTTGTCTCAAAATAAAAATAAATTTAAAAAGGCATGAGATGTTAGTGCAAAACCCTAGGTTCAGTCCCTAGTACCTTTAAAAACAAGTTCTCTGCATAGTTTGCATTTCTGTTATATATCTGTGTTTTGATTTTGTGGCTTATTTTTGAAACAAGGTCTTGCAATGTAGCCCAGCCTTGCCTTGAACTGCAGTTCAATGTAGTCGCTGTCTCAGTTCAATGTAGTCGCTGTCTCAGCTGGCCAAATGCTGGGACTGCTGTTTATTTTTTGAAGTTTTCGACATTAATTTTATATCCTCTAACCGATCTGCTTAATCCCTAAAAAAACAAAAACTAAAACTAACAGTGGAACCAAGGCTCTGTAGGAGTGAGGCTGGGAACAGGAGGCCCCGCCATCCGCTGATCCACCTTAAGAAGCCTCAGCCTCTCTCAGCACCGCGCAGGCTGTGGCTCCTCCCATCCCCGTGTCAGCTCCGGTCCCGGAACGTGGAGGAGGGAGGAGAGACGCACTGAATGGAAAGATTGGCGCGAGCGCTGAGCATCTCGGTCCCCCGGTCTGCTGGCCGGGGCAGCAGCGTACCAGGCGCCGGCCTTGGGCTTGAGTTCTTTCCCTGGAGGACTTCAGGGATGGGCACAAGAGCCCCTGAAACGCTGACGGGGTGGAATGTGAGCTTTGGGCCCCATCTTGGGGTGCGGTCGACGTGGAGCAGAGCTGGGCCCGCAATATATTCGGTGTGCAAGGACGGCTAGGAGAAAGTTGCAACTTCACTGGTTCCGAACGCACCTCTTCGAATCGCGTCCATAAGAGGGACTTTTCCATTCTCCGCCCCAATTCCCCCACCTTCATTTTAATTGGCTATGATTAGGGTAGGCTGGGTCCATCATTACTCACTGATTGGTAGCGTACGTAATCTATCACAGGATGACGCAGGCGTAGATGGCCATTTGGGAAAAGGAAGTGAAGATTATTTGGGTACCTCCTACCTCAGCTGATGATTGGCTGAGGTTGGCAGTGATGTAAAGCCAGGCCGACGTTGTCCACTAAAGGGCAAGGCTTATTGGCCACTCAGGGATGAAGTCCAGGGTGGGACCAGGGAGACCCAGACGGACTCTGTTATTGTAGGGAAGGACGAAATTGATTGAAACCCGGAAATGAGTGTAAAAGGAACTGAAGGAAAACGAGGAAGATTCGCGGCACCTTTGTAATCCGCACATCAGTTCATTTCCTGTGAGTGATGATTGTTTCCTGTTTACTCCGAGGATCGGCGTGTACGCTGGCCCTCGGAAATACACACACTTAACTCGGGAGGCTGAGTCAGGCGATCGCCATGAGTTCGAGGCCAACCTGGGCTACACAGTAAGTTCAACGGCAGCCTAAACTGCACAGCAAAAAAAAAAAAAAAAAAAACAGTGGATATATACTTAGACTCAGGAACCTCCTGCCGCAGACATCCCGTTTTCTAATGCCAGCTAAGGTAATAGGTGAGATGCAGGAAAGAAAAGGCATGAGTTTACCCTTCTCTAGAGGGAAGGATGAAAAACTGAGGTTCTAATATTAAACAGCCAAACTGACAGTAGGTCGTGGTCTCCAAAGAGGTAGCTTGCTAAAAAAAAAAAAAAAACATACACATAATAACTGGAGAGTGGAAGGAGGTGAAGGGGACTGTGTGTATAAAACTGTGTGGAGGAAGAGCATTATCCACATACTTTCCTGGGGTAAGAACCGCGTGTTTATATGGTATGTCCAGTGCCGGGCAGTGTGGGACACATGGTAGATGGTCAGCTGCTGAACTGAACCAAGCCAGACCTTTATAAGGTATGCCCAACAACCACCAAGAACAATTGAAGGAGAACTGCCTCGAAAGTCAAAAAAAAAAAAAAAAAGTGGGTTTTATCCTCAGAGCAGGGCTAGGAGTAAATCTGGAGGAATCCTAAAACTGCCAAGCTTTTAGATTTTTTTTTTTTTTTTGTCTTTTTGAGACAGGGTCTCAATATGCAGTTCAGACTGACCTTGAGCTCACTCTGTAGCCCAAGCTGGTCGTGAACTCGCAATGATGCTCCTGCCTCAGCCTCCCAAGTGCTGGGAATACAGGTGTGAGCCACCACACCCGACTTAGAATATGTTTAAGATATGTTTTGTGACTATGGGTTTAATATCCACACTTGTAATCCCAGGAGGTGGGAGGCTGAGACAGGAGTACCTTCAATCAGAGCCTAACCTAAATGATTTAGCATGACTGTCACAAAAAATTTACAACAAAACGAGCTAGGGATATAGTTCTGTGCAAAGAGCATGGGTTCAATACCAGCACCCCCCCCCAAAAAAAAACCTAGCTATGCCATATTTAGGATGCTGAAAAAATGTTTCATACTCACCATATGGTTAATTCAGCTGTAATTCAAACTGGACCTGTTTCCCAGACCAGCCACCCATCTGAGAAAATGCTGTCATTTATCTTTTAACATCCAGAGGCCTTTAAAATTTGAAAGCAGTTTGCCCCTCCAGCTACCTTTTAGAAAAAGGGAAAAGATAGGCACAATTAGTGAAAAGACTTCTAGGTCCAGTGAGTGACAAATAAGAATATGTTTTACCTAGAGTCAGGATTTACAGTCAAGGAGGAACTCAGAATTTGAGAGCACAGAGGAAACTCATTTATGGATGATAAGTGTGGAGTCATTTGCTTTCCAGTGTGCATGTATACCTTCTTACTCCAGTTTTTTTATAATTAGATTTCAGCAATACCATGTCTATAAAGCACTGTGCTCTGAACTTGGAGGGAGGTTTCAAAAGCGGCCCCTTAGTACGGTGACTACCCCCTGCTCTAGGACTGGAGGGGTTATTGGTCAAGATTCTGCCAAAGATATTTTTTACTTACCCAAAGGGATCCTATCTTTTGTTGTTTTCTAGGATCTTCTAGACCAGAAGATTTACCAAAGTGCAAACCAAAGGGCCCATACTGCTTATACCATACTGAGTCATTCGAGTACTTGAGAAACAAGAAGAGCAGATTTGTTATTTGCAATAAGAAAAATGCCATGGACAAATGATTAGTCTACAAAATCCAAGCATGGTAAAGATATGTTGCTTATACTGAAAGAGAGGAATGATGTTAACATTTTCCAGAATTTTTAAAAAATTTATTTATTTTTTATTTATTTTGGTACCAGGGATCAAACTCACAACCTAGCACTTGCCAGGCAGGCACTTATGCCACTGAGCTAAATCCCTAGTCCCATTTTCCAGAATTTTAAGAAGTCTTTAAGAAAGGGTGCATTCTGTTGCTAGTAATGTTAAATAAACATACAAATACTACTTTAGGTCAGTAATTCATCCCCTACCCTGATTGATGTGCTTTTAGTTTTCTTGTTCCTCCTCTTCCTCTTCTTTTTCTTCCTCTTCCTCTTCCTCTTCCTCTTCTTCTGCACAGGATGAGAGTGTTTACAGAGTAAGGATCCTGGCTCCCTGCTGAGTCTTTTAGTTAAATTTTTAAACTTCTCAAGTTGACACAATGTATCAACCATAACAAACCCTAGTAAAAAGTTTCTTTTGTCTATGGAGGACTAAAATAGCTACAAGAACTCCAGAGACCAAAGAGGAAAGCAACAAGTTACCCTGCATTTGAAATTTATGGAGCTGGGAAGAGAGGGTCAAGTAGGGAGGGGCTAGCAGAAGACCAAAGGGACACTGTGCTTACTGTGTACAGAGATACCTATTTGCCATGGTTGGTTCCAGGAATAAAAAAATTGCTTTATGTAGAAAAGATTGTGAAAAAAAATTTTTTTAATTAAAAAATAGAAAAGATTGTTGCCTGGCATGGTGACCCACGTTTGTAATCCCAGCACTCCAGAAGCTGAGGCAGGAGGATCACTGAGTTCAAGCCCAGCCAGGGCTACAAAGTAAGTTCCAGGCCAGCCTAAATTGCATAGCAAAACTCTTGTCTCACAAAGAAGGAAAAGGAAAAACAAGTCTGTAATATGGAGATTTCAGTGCTTATGGAATTGTGGGTCCTGGCAGAACAGGGTCTTCTTAGTACTTCAGGGAAGGCTCCATAGATGAGACCATTAAAGTCACCGCCACCCACCAGAAAGTGAGCTATGGAGACTGGATGACGTGAGCCTGAGAACACACTGGCTACCTGTCACCTGGACCCGGAAAGCTCCCGTTCAACCTCAGCAGGCATTGGCAGCCACGAAACTTGTGCCTGGGCACCGGCAGCCCACTGCAGATGGAGACAAAGGTCACCCATGGCCACAGGGTGAGTGGTGACAGGAGAATGGCCTGGCCTTGCTTCCACTTTGCCAGTCTCTCAGACATTTATCTTTGGTGGTGGTGGAGGGGGTCCTGTTTGTTGTTTTTTGAGACAAGGTCTCACTATGTAATTCAGACTGGTCTTGCACTCACTCTGTAGCCCAGACTGGCCTCGAACTCACAGTGATCCTCCTGCCTCAGCCTCCTGACCCATGCCTCTGTACCCTTTCAGTTAATTACTGATCCATCCTAATTTCCTGCTAGAGACCCAGCTGCAAGGAAACCTGGGAAATAGTTTTCTGTTTTCCACACTTAGCAATACAGAAAAGCATATGTAGACCCAGAAGGAAGGCTGCTGAGGAGAATTCCTGGGCGCAGACTATAGAATGATAAACTGGAGAGATACATTCATACCTTATGACAGAGCCATTCCATGCCCACCAGAAAAAAGTACTAGTCTTTCCATGTTTCATTACAGGATTCATATCAAAATTATTAATAAACTCCAAACAGCAAAAGAAGATAAAACGTGGATCAGCCACATCCACAAATCTATAAGAACTACATTTTAAATGTTCCTTGGTAACCAGGCATTGTAATGCCTGCCTGTGATCCTAGCACTTGGGAGGCTGAGGCAGGAGGATTGCCATGAATTTGAGTTCAGTGCCAGCCAAGGCTACAAAGTGAGTTCAAAGCCAGCCTGAATCTGAATCTCATAGCAAGATCCTCTCTTTTTTCAAAAAGTAAACAAACCAAAAAACAACCACTCAGAATTTAAGAATTAAATAAACTTAATGTCAAGAATCTATAGTATGTTGTCCTTTACTTTCTGGTTGAACACCCTTCCAGTGTGACAGGGTGAGGACACTGAGGTGTTAGCGGCAGGGAAGAAGCACTGCGCATAGGCCAGGCTGCTTTGAAATTGCTGCACAGTCTTGAAGGAGTTTCTTTGCCACTGGGACTTCATTTACTACTAATTAAACTTAGTGCTATAAATGGACATTTAAGAAGGAAGAAAGACACAGAAGAAACACTTTCTAAAATGAACAAATAGACTGGCGCATGCCTGTAATCCCAGGAGGCTGAGGCAAGGAGATCTCTTGCTATAAGTTCAAGGCCAGTTTGGGCTCCATACTGAGTTCAAGGACAACCTGAACTACATAGCAAGACCCAGTCTCAAAAAATAAATATAAAAATAAATAAAATGAACAGGTATTGTTTTTTGGGTAACAGGAATAGAACTCAGGACCTTGTGCCAAGCAGGTGCTGTGCGGTTGAGCTATATCCCTGGGCCCCAAAATGAATATGTAATAAAAACGCTTTTAGTTTTTGGTCAGTGGACCAAAAAAAAAAAAAATCTTTTGGTCCATTGTTTTCCTTGTGGATCATGATGATAAACTTAAACCTGGATTACAGCTTGTAGCCTGTACCTATGCCAGTTGGTCCCATTCAGTGACCCAGATCCCACCCACCCCCGTGCTGGGGGTGAAAACCAAGGCTCATGCTAAGCAATTGCTCTACCACTGAGCTAACAGCCCTGCAGCCAGTTTTATTTTAACAAGTGCTGTAACTCTAGTATTCATTTTTCATGCCTTTTGTGTTGTTTCACTTGTTTTGTTACAGTATGGGGACTGAACACAGAACCTTCGCACTGAGCTGTATCCTAGATCATCTGTTATTCACTCACTCATTCATTTGTTTATTTTCTGAGGCAGGGTTTCATTATGTACTTCAGCCTGGACTCACTGTGTAGCCCAGGCTGGCCTGAAATTTGCAGTGATCAGGACTAGGGATATAGCTCAGTGGTGTAAGTGTGTCCCTGGCTAGTGTAAGGTCCTGAGTTTGATTTCTGGTACTAAATTTGCAGTGATTTTCCTCAGCTTCCTAAGGACTGCAGTTACAGGTATGTGCCACCACCACTCAAAGCATCTCTCTCCCTCTCTCTCTCTCTCTCTCTCTCTCTCTCTCTCTCTCTCTCTCCCCCTCTCCCTTTCTTTCTTTCTTTTTTCTTTTGGACATAGTCTCACTAAATTGCTCGGACTGGGCTTGCCTTTGTGATCCTCCTGCCTCAGCCTCCCAGAGTGCTTGGACTACAGGCGTGGATGAATACACTGGCCTCCCAGAAATGACTACACCCCTCAGTGTGCCAGCCTGTGCGAGATACATCACAGGTTCGGTCCCTGCTTGGGAGACAACATCCCAGACACCGGACTACTGTGGCTCTATCCCTAAAGGTCCCACCTCCAGGAAGACTGAGGGAGGTGACGCCTTCCCTACCCACAGGAGTCCCAGGAGGATGTTAAGCCCCTCCTGACTCCGAAACTGTCTGGAAGCAGACTCCTGCCCCAGCTGTCTTCACAGCTCAGTGCTGTACTCTGGTTTCCCTGTCAGCCTCGTGTCAAGCACAGGTCCTACGCCATGACCTCTCCTTCACAATGCCTCTTAGATTGTGAACTCCTGAGGGCAGAAAAATCTCTCAGGTCTCCGTAGTGTCTACCAGTGCCTAATGCAGAGGTTATAAAATGAATGCTGTTTAATGTTTTGTTTTGTTTTGTTGAGACAGTCTTGCTATGTAGTTCAAGCTGGTCTTGAACTCACTAAGTACCCCAGGCTGGCCTCAAACTGGCGACGATCCTCCTGCCTCAGCCTCCTGAGTGTGTATGTTTATAGTAACATGGGGAAGGCAAATGGGTCAGAGTTGTTTGTTTGTTTGTTTTTTGGTACTCAGGACCTTTGCATTGTGCTGCATTTACAGTCCTTTTGAAATATTTGTTACTATTTAGTTTTTGAGACAGGGGTTAGCTAAATTTGCTAAACTGGAGCCAGCCAGAGCCCTGAGACCTGGGAAGAGAACCAAGAAGAAGCCAACCCCTTCCTGTGAGCCAGTGATGATGTGGGCCAGGCCACCCACTTCCTGTGGGACTGAGAGACAAGAGGTGCCAATCCCCATTGTTGATTTCCTATTACCTTGTTTTGAAGTCCTATATCGCTTTCACTGTTTTGTTTTTATTGGTTTTATTCTGTTATTTTGTTTGGCTTTATTCTCTTAAAAATAAAAATAAAATAAGTTTGTTAAATTGCCTGGGCAGGGGATGGGGATTTAGCTCAGTGGCAAAGTGCCTGTCTTGCAAGCACAAGGTCCTGAGTTTGATTCCTGGTACCAGAAATTAAAATTAAAAAATAAATTGTGTTTGGGCTTTGAAAACCTGCTGCCTCAGCTTCCTGGAGTGTTGGAATGAAGGCAGAAGACATGGAACCGTCAAAGGTGCCGGCTGGGTGAACAGGCAGCGTGACGCGCTCTGCTGAGAAGGTTAAGTGTGAGCTTTGCAGTAAATATCGCCTCCCTTTCCCAGAATGTCTGTCTCTTAGGACTTGGAGTGTGGGGTTTGGTTTATTTCTTTCTAGGTCCTTGGGATTGAACACAGGGCCTCTGCCCTGAGCTACCGCCCCAGCCTGCTCCTCCCTGCTCTGAGCTGGGATCTCACTAAGCTGCTCAATTGCCCGAGTTGAGCTTAAACTCCTGGTGCTTTTGCCTTAACTTCACAGAGCACTAGGATTCCAGGCCTGTGCCACCAGGCTTGGTTTGTCTTTGTTCCTGGAACGAGAATAGGCTAAAGACAAGTGCAGCTGGCAGAGAGAGAGAAGAGAGGCAGCAGGGCTGAGTAGGTGGTGCTCGGAGGCCATGCTGTCCTGCTTCAGCCTCCCCTTGGACTGTGAGCTGTCTCAGTGGGCACATCCACCACTCACAGTCCCCAGCCAAGGTGGGACAGGCTGGAGGGGAGCGGCCTCCACCCTGATGCTGGGATTGGGGTCATCGTACCTGCCATGCAGCTCGTGGCAAGTCAGGCTGTGGAGAATGCACAGGAAGTGGCTGTGTCAGATGTGGCAAAGTAAACCACATTTATCAGAGATTTGCCCGGTCATGGTGGTGAACAACTGCAATCCCAGCACTCAGGAGGCTGAGACAGGAGATTCACCATGAGCTCAAGGCCAGCCTGGGCTACATAGCAAGACCCTGTCTCAAACAAACAAACAAACAAACAAACAAATCACAGATCTTTATGGCAGCAGAGGGAGAAGTTGTCTTGGTGGCTGGGAAGCAAGGACTTGGGCCCAGGAGGACAGAGGTGCTGCTTTACCACACTCAGCTTGTCTTTCCCTTTTTCTCCCCAAAACCCTTAACCTGAGTAACATTCTTCCCCTTAGCTAGTGGCCAATGGGAAAGAGCTGTACTGGCGGCCCCAGAATGGTGTTCATCTAAGATACCACAGAATCTGTGGGATTTCACCCTTCAGGAGTATTTGTTGGAGTGCTCCCAGGACCGTGGGCAGCTGAGGCAGGAGGATCCCAAGTCGAAGCCCACTCTAGGCAATTTAATGACTAAAATGAAAATATGACCAGGGATGTAACCTGACACGAAGGCCCTGGGTTCCATCTCCAGTATCACATCTATGTGCACACAGGAAAAGAAAACCAGAGTGACTAAATGACACACCCCTGACCACCTTACAGGAAGCTGTGCCTTGAAGAGGAAGTGGCGGTAGAGTCTGTTCTCAGTGCCCAGAAGAGACAGGGATAAGATGGAAAGGAATAATGTGGAAAGGACACACAGGGTCAGAGGGCCCACACTGCCAGTGTCCTTCCTACACTCATGGGCCAGTGGGCCATGCCTGGTTGTGGAGAGACTCTACCAGGGAGCTGACCAAGTGCTCAAATGTGTCTGTGATGCACACACAACTACTTAGCAGTTTTATTGTCTTTTTGAGACAGAGTCTTGCTGTGTAAGTCAGGCTGACCATGAACTCACCATGTAGGCCAGGCTGACCTTGAACTTGCAAGCAATCCTCCTGCCTCAGCCTCCTGGGTGCCAAATGACAGGCATGTACCACCCCTGAAAGGAGGTTCTCCTTTGAGTTGATGGCTTCTGTTGAGTTCTGTGCTTTACTCCTAGGATCACCTTTTTAGAGTGGCAGAATTCTTCTGATGGGAAGATATAAGCCCAAATTTGGCCTGAATGAATACTTTGTGTGTTGGCTTGGTCTGAAAGCAAAAGCCCTGTGTTTAGTTGCAGGTTATTAGCCATTCCGGGAAGCAGGAAGAGGGGCCTGCAAGGCCCGTGATCTGACTCGGCTCAGGATGCTCCCTTGTGAGATGGGGTGATAACCCCTGCTTTGTAGATTAAAGTGAGCCCTAAGAAGACACAGTGCATGGCAATGCACTGCAGTCTGAAAGGTGTAGGCGTCAGGTAACTGTATATACACAGGACATGAACATAACATTGCGTAGGCCAGGGGTTTAGCTCAGCAATGTAAGTGCCTGCTTGGCAAACGCGAGGTTGTGAATTCAATCCCCAGCACCAAAAAAAAAAAAAAAAAAGGTATACATAACACTGCATAGTCCTTATTATGTTCCAGCATTTGGGGAGTGGGGGTGGGTACCCGGGATCAAACTCACAACCTCGCACTTGCCAGGCAGGCCCTGTGCCACTGAGCTATATCCCTGGCCTGCTTCAGCATTTTAGACCGTGTTATAAAACTGTCTCTTGTAAAATTTCACATACAGTCTATATGAAAGTAGAATAGTGGTTTTTTGGTTTGTTTGTTTGTTTGTTTTTATTGGTGCTGGGGATCAAACTCACGACCACGCGCTTGCAAGGCAGGTGCTTGTGCCACTGAGCTAAATCCCCAGCCCCTGTTTTTGTTTTTTTGAAACAGGTTCTCACCATGTAATGCAGGCTGGCCTCAGACTCACAGTGATCCTCCTTGGCCTCGGGTTATAGGTGCACACCACATACCCAGCCATAATTTTATTTTAACTGAGACAGGTTCTCTCTCAACTGGCCTTGAACTCATCACAATCCTCCTGCCTCAGCCTCCCAAGTACTTGGATAATAATAGGTGTATTCCACTGTGCCCTACTTTACTGTAATAATAATTTTTTTTTGTACTGGGGCTCAAACTCAAGACCTCACATTTGCTAAGTAGGCACTTCTGCCGCTGAGCTAAACCCTTGTAATAATTTTTTAAATTTTAAAATCTTTAATCAGCCCTTGTATGGATGCAAATAACGACATGAAAAGATCCTGAATATATTAACCATTAGGGAAATATGGATGAAACCACAATGAAATACCACTGTGTACTTATGCAAATGGTGAAGATGAAAAATATTGAACGTGCTAATTGCTGGTGAGAAGCTTGAGCATATTCCACTTTATTGGTAAAAATGTAAAATGGTACAGTCACTCTGGTGAAGTAGATGGCACTTTCTCACAAAAGTAAACAGTGTACTTATCACATGACCAGCAACTGCATTTTGGGGTATTTATCCCAGAGAAATAAAAACATGGCCATACAGAAACCTCCTATGCCTAAACAGATAAATATTCATAGCAGTTTTATTTGTCCAAAGCTAAATCCTAGCAGAGTCCTATGAACCTATGAATGTTCATAGCAGCTTTGTCACGGCCCCAAAGTATAAAGCTCCTGGAAGCCTTTAACAGGTGAACTGGCAAACACACTGCTACACTCACACTTACCAGAGACTGTGACTCAGAATAAAAGGGGTCAGCCGGGGATATAGCTCCGTGGCACACTGCCTGCCTGGCAAGCGCAAGGTCCTGAGTTCCATTCCCAGTACAAACAAAAAATAAAAGAGGGGGGTGAACTTGTTCCTGTCACACACTGACTTGGATGGACTTCAAGGGGATCACAGTGAGTGAAAGGAGCTATCTCAAAAGGTGAGATAGCGAACAATTCTATTATTTGTAATGTGACCAAATTATAGAGACAGGGTAGGTGAGTGGCTGGGGCTGGGAAAAGTGACCTGCTGTGACCAGGAAAGGTGGCTTCCCTGCTGATATGTGGTTCTGTGTCATGACTGGTGAGCATCATATGAATCTATACATGTGCTAAACTGCATAGAATTCAACACACACACACACACACGCGCGCGCATGTGAAACTGCTGGAACCTGAATTCCAGGTAGAGGATGACATTCTATCCACTTCCACTGCAACAAGGGTCAGTGCCGCATGTGGACAGGTGCTGGGAGGGACCTGAATGCCAAGAAACAATGAGTGCCACACACATTGCTTTGGCTGGAAAAGGTCAGTGAGTCACAGCCCAATCCACACCAACAAATTCTAGTTCATGTGTCGAGTACCAAATCAATGGCAAGCACTGATAGCGTTTTATAGCCAAATGCACTGAGTACCAAACTGAGGGAGACTCAAACCAGGGATGCAGCAGGGTGGCAGGCAGGTGAGGTGTGGGCTATACCGGGTCTCTGCGGTATTTGTTCTTATGATTGGCAGGAATCTACAATTTTTTCAACAACAAAAAAAAGTTAGGTAAAATAAAACAACAAGCTGCTGTAGGCCCTGGGATCACTGTTGGCCTGGAGGGTTGAAAGCCAACAGGATGGGGAGAGAGGCCCCAGGGCAGAGCTGTGGGAAGCCATGGTGGGGAGGTGACTGTGAACCCTCTCGCATCTCATGGCACCTGTAGTCCCTGATTCTAAATATGACACAAGCAGATTGCAGGTATATGGACTGGTAAGATTTCTGAGAAATAAGACTGTGAGAGGGAGAGGGAGAGGGAGAGAGAGAGAGAGAGAGAGAAAGAGAGAGAGAGAAAGAAAGAGAGAGAGACTGTGTGTGGTGTATTGTCCTTCTGGTTTGGGTTTGTTTGGTGGTACTGGCTATTGAACCCAGGACCTTTGCACTGAGCCACATCCCCGGCCCATTTATCTTCCTACACAGGGTCTTACCAAACGGCCCAGGCCAGGCTCAGACTTACTAGCCTCCCACCACCGGGAGGTGCCACCACACCGGCCCGACCTTCTCTGAGAAGTCACTGGCTGTGGGCTGGGGACTGGCCGGTACTGGGCAAGCGGAACCGGCGGGAAGCAGGGCAGGGACCGCCGCGCCGAGGCGGTGGAGGCGGTGACGCGCGCGCGCCCTGATCGCAGCGGGCTAGGCAAAGGGGCTGGCGGCCAGGGCCACGCAGTGTGCAGGGGACAGGTGGGACCGGCTTCCTCTGCTCTGGCTTGAGCCGTTGGGATGGGAGACTGGGTGAGGGGTCGGGAGCCTAGAACACTCTTCCGCTTCTTGAGAGTCCTGTCAGGGTCTGGGCGGCGACCTCAAGCCTGCAGCACCGAGACAGCAGAGATAAAGTCCAAGTTGTGCCTGAGATCTGATGTGGGTGACGTGGACAGCCGTGACCTTGAGGAGAACCCGGGGAGTGAGAGCAAGGAAAGAGTTGAGAGATTGGACTTGGAGGCCATACCAGCACTTAGAAATGCTGAGCAAAGGCCCGGAGATAAAGCAGAAACCAGCATGGACTGGTGAATCAAAAAGCCAGCAAATCACAGCGTGGTGATGCACTCCTGGCACTCGGGGGGCTGAGGCTGGAGGGTCCCTGCAAGTTTGCAGCCAGCCTGCACTCCGTAGCAAGACCCGGCCTCAAAGCCAGGAAGGGAATAAAGAGGAAAAGAAAATTCTATTAGAGACATGCATTTAAGCAAGGAGGGTGCCATCGGTTTTGTCACATCTGACAGTAAGTAGGAAACGTAGAGAATCCACCACTGGATCTCATACAATGGGGTGTGCTGGTGATCTTAATAGGAACTTTCAAATAGGGCCAAAAAGGACAAAAGGCTTATTGACATGGGTTTAATAGAGAAAGATTTAAGAAAATGGGGGGACACCTGTAATCCTAGCACTCAAGAGGCTGAAACAGGAGGATTACCTTGAGTTTGAGGCCAGCCTGGGCTGCATAGTGTGACCCCCTCTGAAAAATGGAGATTTTGAAAGAGGAATGAGTGCAAGGAAAGATTTTCAAAAGAGAGCACAGAAGGTGGGGCGCAGCTGAGTGGTAGAATGCTTGCCTACAGTGCATGTGGCCCTGGATTCAACCCCCCACATTGCAAAATAAGACGGAATATAGGGTGGGGATTTAGCTCAGCAACATAAGCACCTGCCTTGCAAGTGCATGGTCATGAGTTTGATCCCTGGTACCAATTAAAAATTTAAAAAAATTTTAAAAAAGAAGGAATATAGGTGTGGGGTACTCATCTTCAGAGGACAGAAGATCAAGATAATAATTATTTCCTTAATTCCTATGAAGGAACCAGTGTTAGAAGAACTTTTTAAATGAACACCTTGATACCCACCACTATGCTTTAAGAAACAAAATCTAGCTCCTTACTATCCTAGAAGGGCCTACTTTTTGAATTCTGTATCATTAAAGAAAGTCTTGTTTAAAGATATTATGGCACAGATCTATTGGACAGGGAAAAGGTTATACTATCAGACTATTGTTTGGGGGAGATTTTGTTTTTTGAGACACAGTCTCACCGCGTCGTTCAGGTTAGCCTTGAGTTCACTATGTAGCCTAGGCTGATGTCGAACTCAAGGTGATCTTCCTGCCTCGGCATCTTGAGTGCTGGATTACAGGTGTGCCTCCCCACACCCGTCGGGACAAAAGTCTTGAGTAGGCAAGAGGGCAAAGGACCCCAAGCTGCAGTGGAGGAGCCGACCCAGGAGACAGGCAGTGAACAGCTCAGCCATCCCCATGGAAGCCAGGCCGATGCAGCTACACCAGCAGACTTGGTGAAGCAGGCAGCTTAGGAATTGCTCTTCTGTTTTCTCAAAGAAACAATGTACGTGGTTATCAGCTGAGAGTGAAAAAGAAAGGTCTTGAAGATTTACTAAAGAGAAAGAAGTGGAAAGTTGTCTTGGAGAATAAAGAGTGGACGGATCCACAAACAAAGCTTTGCTGGAGATGCAGCTCAGTGGTGATGTGCTTGCCTGTTGTGGCTGAGGTCCTGGCAGGAGTGCTCCGGAGCAGTGCTCGGCACCTGCTTGAGATGTTTTTGTTTTTGTTTTTTGTTTTTTGAGACAGGGTCTCACTATGTAGCCCAGGCCAGCCTTTAACTGACAGTGATCCTCCTGCCTCTGTCTCCTGTGCTGGGTGGGATTACAGGCATGTGCCACCACACTCAGCCTATGAACAGTGAATTCTGCATTGGAAAAGTAGACATATTGTTTTTCATCTGTCTTTGTCCACGAATTAAAAATATGTATATATGCATAAGTGCTATTCTATTTCAATTTTGAGACAGGGCCTCAGTAATTCACTAAACTGCACAGACTGGACTTGGATTTACAATCTTCCCGTGTCAGCCCCTCAGCATACTGAGATCACAGGTGTGCTCCATCACACCGGCCAGGGTTTGGGATTTTACCAAGAAAGATGCAAGAGGGAAAGCAGAGCCATGGAGGTTCGTGTTTATGCAAGAGAGCTGAGAGCTGATGAATCACATCATTTAGGGTGGGTGACATGGAAATCAAAGGAGAATGATGAGCAGGAAAATGTGAAAGGCTTCGTAATCTAGAGACTCCATCGGGAAATTCTGGGAGAGAAAGTGATGGCGGCGTATGAGGTGCGAGCACTGCCCAGCAATGTGCAGGCAGACATTGAGAGGAGGAGTGATTACTGATGCTTGGGGACAGGGCGTCCTCTGGAAATAAGTGACGAAAGTGGGCTGGAAAAGGAGATGACTGGAAGTGAGGAAGGCAGGGAGGCCAGCGTGCTGGTTCCCCGTGGATGACAGCCCAGGAATGACGGTAGGACTGGCGGGTGAGAGGATGAGTCAGGTTCCTGACTCTTCCAGGAATGAGGGAAGTGCCCAGGGTGAGTGGATGACTGTGATATCCAGATGGCGTGGGCTTCCAGGGAGCTGTATTTGTGAGGACCAAGAGCTGGGAAACAGTTTAGAATAGCTCGCATCACGAGTTACACAGGCAAAGTGGAACTCACTCGTCATACTTTCAGATCTTTCAAATGAATGAGACTAGCTTGAAAGATGAAGAAGAGGGGCATGGAGGGGCACACCTGTGAGCACAGCACTTGGGAGGCTGAGGCAGGAGGATCACCATGAGTTTGAGGCCAGCCGGGGCTACCTAGTGAGTTCAAGGCAGCCTGAACTACAGGTTGAGACCCTGTCTCAAAGAAAGTGGGATCTGGAAAAATGTTTTATTCTTTAAAAATTTGGTTTTGGTATTGAACGAAAGGTCTCAAGAAATTTATCACTGAGCTACACCTCTGCCATTCCCGTAGTGCTTTATGCAGGAGTTTGACCCTAAGTCCTTCGCCCTGGGCTGCATCCCCAGCCCCTCCACCACGTGTAAAACATTTCTGAGTCAAGATCTTGCTAAACTGGCCAGAATGTGCTCCAACTTGAGATCCTGCTGCCTCAGCCTGCCAAAGAGCTGGGATTACAGGTGTGTACCATCGCGCGCAGCTAAAAATGGCTTCTCGATGGGTTTTGAAAAATGAAACGTATTTTGAGGGAAAGCAGCTGAGAAAGATAATTACGAGAAGGAAAGTGCGGCACAGAAGGAAGGAGCAGGAGGTTCCCGCCCACGCCTGGTGCCTCCGCTCCCCGCCCCCGTTGCCATGGTGCTAGCGCATCCTGGAACGGCGAGCGCGATCTGGCCAGCGGCCGCCAGGGGGCAGTGTGTATCTTTGAGGTTGCCCTCCGGGTACCACTTGCTGGTAGGAGCGAAGAGAAAAGCCAGTAGCCTGTTAGCTGCTGTGGGACCGAGGTGAGACTTGGCCTGTGGATCTCATGTTCTTAGTTAGCACCAGGAGGCAAAGTCTGCGGCAAAAAGATATTAAATTTGTGAATCAGGCGGGTTAGCGCTCGACAGGCTGAGGCAGGTGGATGGATCTTCATCAGCTCCAGGCAAGTTCGAGGCCAGCTTGTACTACATAGCGAAATCCTATGTTTAAAACAAAATAAAACCTAAATAAATTTGTGAATATTTAGGAACAAGGTCAGAGAGAAGGTAAAAAGTAAAAGCAGCTGACAACTTCTAAGTCAGAGTTAGGGATGCTGAAAGACATGTTTGGGTCCCAAGCTAGGATAACTCTAAGCAGCTGTGATTAAAATTCCCAAAGAAATTGTGTGCAGAGCTGATAAAGAACAAGAAGGGCAAGGGGAGGGCCGGGATGCCTCTGCTGCAGCTGCAGAGACTGCCCTTTCAAATACTTCGACTCACTGTTTAAAGAACTCACTCACCATGTGAGAAAAGGCCAGAGGGAAAGCACGGGGAGGGGAGGCTGTGCCCAGGGCAGGAAGCAGGTGGCCTGGAACAAAGCGAGGATCAAGGAGGAGCTTGGAGTAGTTATTGGCTTCTCTTGGTTTTTTTGTTTACTCCTAAATCATTTTTTTTTTGCTTTGTTTTTTGTAAAGTATGAAACCCCCTCACACATCTTTACAGTAACATCTAGGCCCTGGACTATAGCTCTTGGCACAGTGCCTGCCTGGCAAGCATAAGGTCCTGAGTTCAATTCCCAGTCCAAAAAAAAAAAGATAAATTGACATTTAAAAGTTTTCTAATGTTTAATTTACAGCTAAAGATTAACTTCTGCTGAGCTTGAGCTATAACCAGTCTTTTTTTTTTTTTTTCAAATAGGGTCTGGGTAAGTCACCCAAACTGGCCTTCAATTTGGGAGTCTCCTGCCTCAGCCTCCCATAATGCTGGAATTACTGTTGTGTGCTACCACAAGTGATTAAAAAAGCAGGTTGCCTAAGGACAGTACACTTGAGCCAAAGAATGGGCACCCCTTCTTTTGGATGAGAAACAGTGTCAGTCTAGTGGGTTGCCTGCTGTTTTTCAGCTCTGCCTATTGCTGGAAACTACACAAGATCTCTGTCTCCATTTGGCCCTCAAGTTGTTCAATCATGCAAGGCTCATAAGGAGGTTGAGGCAGGAGGAAGTGAAACTCTGTCTCAAAACAAACAAACAAACAAAACTGCAATCATAAACAAAAACCATAGAACTTTAGTTTTGGGCGGGGTTTTGAGTAAAAACCTCGGAATAAAAACAGCTCATTCAATTTATGGAAATACAAACTGTTCAAAGCTACTCTCCATGAGCAAACTCGTTAACAAATCGGACTGTCAGAAAAAGTCTCACTTCCATTTTTTTTTTTTTTTTTTTTACGTTTTAAAATAGGGTTTCCCTGTGTAACTCAGGCTGCTGAGATAGCAGGCATGTGACACTGCACCTGGCTCCTTTTTTTCATTTCAGATACTGTTGCTGGGCGTGGTGGCACACACTCGTAATCCCAGCACCTGGCTGGCTGAGACCAGAGGATCACCGTGAGTTCCTGCGTTCGAAGCTGGTCTGGGTTACACAGTGACCCCAAGGCCAGCCTACACTACATGGCAAACCCCTGTCTCAGAAAAAGAAAAGAAAAAAGTAATAGTAATACAAATATTAATAAATATGTCTGCCAAACTTTTTCTGGTAGTAGGGATTAAATTCAGAGACTCGGATTCAGAGACACTGAAATAGCATCCCATTTTAAATCTTACATTTTAGCCAGGCATAGTGGCACATGCCTGTAATCCTAGCACTCCACAGGCTAAGGCAGGAGGATCATTTCAAGTTCAAGACCAGCCTGAGCTACAAAGTGACAAAGTTCAAGGCCAGCCTGAACTGTATAGTTAGACCCTGTCTCAAAAAGACAAAAAATAAATAAATCTTATTTATGTAGTTTAACTTTGTTTTTGAGACAAAGTCTAAATTGATAAATTGCCAGGTAGGCCAAACTTTGCAATCCTTCTGCCTCAGCCTCCCTGAGAGCTGGAATCATGGGTGTGTGCCACAATATTCATTGCCAAACATTTTACTTCTTAATTCTAAAACAGGTATGCTATGGCTTTTTTGCTGGGCTGGATCTCGTGACCATCCTCCTGCCTCAGTCTCCTGAGTGCTGGGATTACAGGTATGAGCCACCACGCCCAGCATTTTGTTTCCATTTTTGCCTTCTTTTCTTTTGTTCTCTCATCCTTTCTCCCCCCACCCCATTCCCCTTCTCACTTGTATATTTTCTTCCCATTGTGTGTTTTGAGGCTGGCATTCAGAAGGAGCATCTGTACATTGGAAGAGCAATGGTGACTTTCAGAGTCAGAGGGCAGCGCAGCCTGATCAAAAGGAAGAGGAGGCTCTTACACGTGTTACAGGATCTGTGTGGATTTCTTCCTGCGTTTCCAGCCATCAGAAAACAAATCAAAACAGAAGTAGACAGAAGTGTCTCAAGAGGACGTGGGGAAAGGTTGCCTGCTGTCTAGAGTGGGAGTCAGGCTTCCCTTGGGAAGAGACACAGTTTCTCACTGGGCTCGGGTGCCACATTGCTTCCCAGGCGACAGAGAAAGACAGACAGATGCCTTAGAGAAAATTCCGCTTGACAGAAGTTTTTCCATGACCTTTTGTTCAAGAAATACTGACTTCCTGTATTGTGCAAGACTCAGAGCCGTAACAACTTTATACTTACAAAGAATTTTTAAACTGGGTGTGGGGGCAGACAACTATAATCCCAGTACTTGGGAAACTGAGGCAGGAAGGTCACTTTGAGTTCCAGGCCATCCTAGGGCACATAGTGAGTTCGAGGCCAGTCTGGACAACATAGTGAGATCGTCTCAAAAAAAATTTTTTTTTACAAAGAATTTTAACATATAGTATTTAACCCTCCTGTTAATGTCTTTTTGTTGTTTGTTTGTTTGTTTGTTTGGTGTTTTTGAGACAGAGTTTCACTATGCAGTTTAGGCTGCATTTGAGCTTACTTCATAACCCAGGCTGGCCTCAAACTCAAAGCCATCTCCTGCCTTACCCTCCAAAGTGTTAGGATTACAGGCTTGTGCCACCATGCCAATATGTCTTGAATTTTTGTTAGTATATATGACAGTATATAATAAATATACTTATTGCTGGGGGTATAGCTCAGCAGCACAAGCACATTCCTGGCAAGTGTGAGGCTGAGTTCAATCCCTGGTACCATAAATACATACATACATACACTTACTGTAAAGAATAGGTACAGAACCGTATCAGTGTCACCCTTTTTACCCCGTCTCATCTCCACAGAGACCGTGGAGTATCTGTCATCGTTCTGTGCATAAGCCTAAAGCATAACCTAGCCATGGTCGCAACGTTTGTAAGAGGCCTCCATGATACAGTCAATTCTAACATTTAAAGCTGCTCAGTAGAAAGCCACATTATGTGTACTAAGTCACTGTGACTCAACCACCATTTATGACCCTATTCATATTCGCTTGCAGATTTTCTTTCCTATGTTTCATCCAATATTAAGAATTTGTTTTACAGCTAAGACAGATGGACAGTAGAGAAAAATAAACAAGTATGCCTCGCGACTAGAATGTGACTCTTTACAGGCTAGTCACCTAAGAATAACTAAATAGTATCAACACATTTCTTACCCCAAGAAAAATTATTTACTGATATTGTGCTAGGTTTTTCCTCCATTTTATCTGATTTAATTAATCCTCCTTGCAACCTAGGGGATGGCACAGAACGTTAGCAATATCTGTTGAAGACTGCTAGGTAACTCCCTAGTATGTGGAATCTGGAACAAACATGACAAGGAGCCGGGCGTGATGGCGCACGCCTGCAATCCCAGCACTCAGGAGACTGAGGCAGGATGGCCGCGAGATCCGGCCCAGAAAAAAAAAACAAGAAAGGAGAAAGGAAACCAGAGCAGTCAGTCCCCGACCACCGGCCAACAGAGCCCGCAGCGATTCCACAGGCCCCTTGCCTCTGTCCCTGTTCCTCATAATCGTGCCAGGGTTAAAGGAGCTGAGTCTCCTAATGTGGCCTCTCTGTTAGTGGCACAGGCGTTCCCATGGTGACTGCTTCATTCCCGGCATCCCCTCGCCTCAGCCCCGCTCCCCCCCACCGCGCGCGCCCCCCAGGCTTCCGGCTCCGCCGAGCGCATGCGCAGTGATGCTGCCCGTAGACCCTCCGGCCGGACCCTGGCGGGCGAGGGTGGCGCCCCAGATGTTGCTCAGTCGGGGCTGACTGTGCCAGATGGGGAGGGGGGGTCGGGAGGGGAGTCGGGGGTGGGGGCGGGGGGACGAGTAGAGGCAGGTGATGGGGGGACGGGTGGAGCCAACTAACAAATGTTGAGCCCCACTAAAGAGGAGGGTGCGAGGGACGAAGACGGTGGGATTCTGTTGTGCTTCTGTAGGGTCTGCCAAGACGAGACCCACTAATCGGTATCAGTGTACCCTAATAAACAGGGCGTGAAGGAAGGGGAAAAACTGCCCTTGAAGCCTTACTCATCACCCGTGGCACTCACGTTTTGTTAAAAACTTTTTTGCTGTGGGTACCGCCAGACATTGTATGGGACATACTGTGCTTTGCAAAGTGTCCATTGGCACGTGTGGTGGCACACACCGATGATCCCAGCACTGGGAGGCTGAGGCAGCAGGATCCCTGCAGTTCAAAAGCAGCCTGGGCTACGAAGGGAGACCCTGTCTCAAAAAAAAAGGAATGAATGCAAGTTTTTCCTCCAGGCTTAGGCAAAAAAAAAAAAAAAAAGGCTTATCAGATATTTCTTTAATTAAAAAAAAGCATGTATAAACATATAGTAAATTTGAAAACTTCTAGCTCTTATATTTTTAGTATAAACACAGGACGTCGCCAAATACTAGATCTCTAAACTACAAGCTCACACCCAGTTTAAGAATTATTACAAATCAACCCTGGGAATAGATACACTGATGCTGTTGTACAGTGAGCATTGTAGACCGTTAGAACTGGGAAGGAGCCAGGCATGGTGGCACACCACTGTAATCCCAGCACACTGGGAAACTGAGGCAGGAGGATCACCAATTTCAGTCTGTCCTGGGCAATTTAGTGAGACCTGGTCTCAAACTAAAATGGTAAATAAATAAATTTTAAAAGAAGGTTCTGGGAATGTGACTCTGTATTCAGTCCTCAGTCATGATTTTAAAAAGGGAGAGAGGAACCAAGAAGTTTTGGAAATCAATCCCTAAAGATCCCCCAAACTAACTGTAAGCCCTGGAGCACTCCGCGTGGGGCTTCTGGTTTCCAAGTCCCAGGCCTCATTTTCGCTTTTTTCTGCCCGTCAGCCAGGTTCCTCCTCTGGCCTGAGTGCCCCAAATTCCAAACACATGCTACACCTCTTGTTCTTGGGGTTAGTTAGAGTCTTATCTACAATTTAAAGTGGCTGCTAAAGCTCAGCAGGAGAGGAAAGGAGATATGGAGGAATTTGAGATGAATATAAATAAACCGAGATTAGCCAAAATATTTTCTAAAGACCTGCTCCTCTGAGGAGGCCACCAGCCCTCAGAAAGGCCTCTTAGCTTAAGCAGACAGCACATTTTGGAAACTCAGTAATGACTTAAACCAGGAGAATGTGGTATTTCTCCATACCTGACAGCAAATAATGGCAACAGGGCCTAATATATAGTTACTCAATGTTTATTGAATAAATACCCCCAAGGTTGGGTTTATGTTACTTTTCCTGCTTTCTCGCAACTATTTCTACACCTTATTTTTCCTATCTGTATCAAGGAAAAACAAAAACAAAAACCTTAATATCTGACTCTCAAGGAAATTGTTTTAAAACAAAAGTTTACCTTTACTTAGGGGTGGGGTGCTGGGGAGCAAACCTAAGACCTCCACACTGAGTGACATCCTCAGCTTTTTCGTATTTTTTTCTTTCATATTTTTTGAGATGGGATCTTGCTAAATTGCCTGGGCTTTTTCTTTTTCTTTTCGTTTTTTCTTTCTTTTCCTTTTCTTTCTTTTTTTCTTTTCTTTTCTTTTTTTTTTTTTTTTTTTTTTTTTTTTTTTTTTTTTTTTTTTTTTCCTTGAGACAAGGTCTCACTACGCAGGCTGGCCTTAAACTCACTTTGTAACCCAGGCTGGCCTCGAACTCACAGCAATCCTCCTGCCTCAGCATCCCAAGTGCTGGGATTACAGGAGCCATCATGCCCCACCTTGCCCAGGCTTTTGCTTCTCCTGCCTCAACCTCACAGGATGCTGGGATTACAAGTGTGAGCCACTGCTACTGACCGCAGTGTAACTTTTAGTTCTGTAGATCCCTAGTACTGCATTCTGAGCCCACTGCCAGTACCTCAGTCCCAGTGCTCATCACCCTTCAGTACACAGCAGCCTCTTGGCTCATTCCCACAGCAGTCTCTTCCAAAACTCCCAGCGCTGGGCCTGTCACCAGCATGCTGAACCTGCCGGCTGTGTAATGTTTAGAACAGCATCGGGGCACTTTGACCCGGCCTCCCTGCCATGCTTGGCCATTTGTGATAAATCTCTCTCCACCTCCTCTCTGCCTCTTCTTGCTCACTGGTCTTTCCCCCTTTAGGCCAAACTGGAATTCTTGCAGGATCACGAACTCCCCACTCTTGAAACCCATTCTGTCCCTGTACCTGCAGCCAGCAGTGTTACTGTCCTGTGTCCCTCCTTCCCTGTTTGTCGGGGCCTTCTGGTTTTTTTCAGCAGGAGGCCGTCTCCTCACACAGCACCACACCCGCCTCTTGCTGGAAGTGTGTGCCTCTGCTGCACGTTCCCCATAGACCAGAAGTCGCACACTGCTCACGTACTCTGACCTTACACAATGCCCTTGCAGTATTTGAGTCCTATAAATCTCCTAGGCTTCCCTCAAAAATAGACTGATACTCTACTGTGAAATTTGCCTATCACCCTCTCCGCCATGTATCTCTGAGCTTTATAATCTGAGGCACCATCCCGAAGGCCGGAAGAAAACAAAGAAATTAAAGGAATCAATATGTGCCCCACAGGAGTGTGGCCAGTCCTACTATAAAGCTGTCACCTCCCTCCAAAAAAAATGTATAAACACACAAGTCAGCATGATAGTTTCTGAGAGCTGGCTAGAGCCAGAGCAGAGGCCAATTTGAGCTCTGCCTTGCACAGAATGTCAACAGGCAGAAAAAGCAAATAACCTTATTCGAAGCAGAGGAAATCACAACAAAGTTTAGAGGCGACATGATATGATCAGATGAGGTGAGAGAGAACAAGAAGGGTGCTACATTACCCAATATGAGTCTCAGCACGTCGGCAGAAAGTGTCGGACAGTTCTGAGTATAATTGTGATATCATCCATCTGTTGGGGATTTCAGTTTTGCTTTGTTGATTTTTGCAGTACTGGGTATTGGACCCGAGGCCTTTGCACTAAGCTACATCCACAGCCTTTTTTTATTTTTTTCATTTCGAGTTTTTCTAAATTGCCCAGGCAGGGATCTACCAGTCAATCAATCGTCCTGCCTCAGCCTCCCAGAAGGCTTGGCTCCACTTTGCTTGAACATACATTTTATTCAATGTTATTTTTACTATAAACTAAACACGCTTATTTTGGGAGACTTTCTGTTTTGGTTTTTTTGTTTGCAGTACTGCAGATCAAATCCAGGCAATCTTCTAGCCCTGAGCTACACACTTAACTGTGATTTGTTCTGTTTTGTTTCGTTTTGTTTTGTTTTGTTTTGTTTTGTTTTGTTTTGTTTTGTTTGAAGTACTGGGGATTGAACCCAGGGCTTTCACACCGAACTACATTCTTAGCCTTTTTAAAATTGTTTGAGGCAAGGCAGAGTATGCCCAAACTAGGCTTGAATTTTCAATCCTCCTGCTTCAGCCTCCCAGAATGTTGTGATTACAGTCATACATCACCACAACTAGCGCCTTTTTTTTTTTTTACTCCAGAAAAATATATGCTAGATAAGCAAAAGGCCTCTATAATCCCCCTCGCCTAGTAGTAGAGTCAACTACTATTAATAGCAGGGACCAATGCTCCATATTCTGTTTCTGTGGGTTAGTCATGGTGTATGTGTTTGTACACACTTATTTATAAGAATGAGATCATTCTAAGCATGTTTTTACCACCTTTTTTTGGCCACTTTTTAAAACAATGACTAGTATCTTTTATGATGACACGAATCACATTAACATTATCAACAACTACAAAAACATAAGCTTATGTTTTTCACTAATATTCACATAAAAATTATACTCCATTTCACTTATGGAAGAAGACACATAAAAATGACCAATATGGAAGGTTGGTGGGGGTATAACAAAGCCCTTTTTGCAATTAGTGAGAATAAAAATATCTTGGGAGAGGGAAATGTAGCTGATTTTTTGACACTGGGGCTTGAACCCAGGACTTTTGCTCTAAACTGCATTGCCAGCTTTTTTCACGGCTGAACCCTAATACCTGTCACCCATCACCTAAAGGGGGAGAGGTTACTTTTGGCTCACAGCATTAGAAATTCCATCCACGTTGCACAGGTTCAGACGCAGAATACGCTGTGGTAGAAGCGCCTAGGCTGAGGAGAGCAGCTGACACTGCAGGGAGCCGGGAAGCAGCAAGGTCAGGAGGGTTTGTCCTGACCACTTCTGGTCTCCATACCAGGCGCCCACCTCCTGATGGCCAGTCAGCTATAGCCAGCCGGGTCCAGTCCTCTTCCAAAATCCCCACCTATCAGCACAGCAGTCTCTTGGGGGCATCTATTTGTAAACTACAATACCGGGGCCCGCCCCCACTTTTAATTTTCGGAGACTGCCCAAGTAGCTAAATTGTCCAGACAGGGCTCGAACTTGCAGTCCTTGTGCCTCAGCCTCCCCAAGTGCTGAGATTACAGGCATGTGTCCCCACGCCCAGCTATTTTTCAAAATTTAAAACATATGGATCTTTGAACTAACAATTCCATAGCTACAAAATTTTCAGACAAGTCAATCTCCGAATTTCATAAGAATAAATTCAAAAGAGATGTTTATTGCAGCATTAAACAGCAAAGTAATAAAGAGGCAATAAATTATGGTGTAGATATACTCCAACAGGGACCACTGTGCAGCGTGTCTGAATTATCTGTGACATACCGCTTGGTGAAAAAACCCACCAAATGGTGAAATTATATATGTATCTATATAATGGCATTTTTGTGCAAGTGTATACAAGCAGAGAATATACATATATGTTCATCCCCATGTGTGCACATTATGTGTGCTCATATACCCTAAGTTTGGGGTTTCTTTGGGGGGAAGGGTGGTTTTTTTTGTTTTTTGAGACAGGGTCTCTTATGTATTCAAGGCTGGCCTTGAACTCACTATGTGTCCCATATTGCCTCAGACTCATGGTGATCCTCCTGCCTCAGCCTCAGTGCTAGAGTATGGGCATGTGCCACCACAACCCACTCTAAATTTTTAACTGTGATTTTTAAATTGAGATAGAACAAGAATGCTGTGTCTAACTTTTGTTTTTCCATTTGTGTGGTTTTGAGTTTTTATCAATGAATACACATTATTTTGAAAATATATAGTAGTCAGGTATGGTGGTGCATTCCTGTAAACCCATAGTTTACGGATAGTTACAAGTTTGAGACCAGCCTGGGTTACAAAGTGAGCCCAAGGCCAGCCAGAACCATGTAGTCAGACCCTATCTCAAAAAGACAAAATACAAATAGATAGATAGATAGATAGATAGATAGATAGATAGATAGTAAACAACTATGCATTAAGCGTGGTGGCACATCTGTATTCCAAGCACTCTGGTGGTTGACGTAGGAGGATTACTAAGAGTTGGAGGCCACCCTGGGCTACAAAGTCAGTTAAAGGCCAGCCTGAACTACAGAGTAAAACCATGTCTCAAAAAGACACACACACACACACACACACACACACACCCCACCCTATGTACATAGACATATTTTCAATGTGTATATAGTTATGCATTTTTTAAAAATAGCTACATAGTATTTGATTCTATGGCTTCATCTTTTGTTCAGCTCATTTATACTTACTGTGAGTATGCTCTGGAGGCAGCCCCAGACTAAGAAGGCCAGGAAACACAGGCTTTTTTTTTTAAAGAAAATAAAACAAAAGAGGACAGATTTAAGCAGATCAGAACAGAACAATGTAAGTAACACAGCACTTCACAACAAGAGAATTGGATATTAACAGTAGCTACCATAATGTCTCTTTCTTTGAAATAGTTGAGCTTAGCTTTACACACAATAATGTCAAACATAACAAAATAGAATAAAACCACTCAAGAGAATGAAAGTATTGCAAGGCATTCTAAACCAAATAACCGAAGATGAACAATGACTGCTATATTATATCATTTTCCATAAGAATTTTGTTTATACTATCATACATATTAAAATCCAGTAAGATACAACATGATAGAACCAATGGTAATAGAAAAACAAGAGCATGGTAGGACTTCAGAGCAAGATTATATCAAATCAACAATGGCTGCCATATTGTCTTTTCTTCACAGTAACTATTCATACCTTTAATATATTAAGATCAAACAAAACAAAATAAACCCATTCCAACCAATGAATGAAAACATAAGACTTCAAAGCAATATAATGGTGAACCATGATTACCATAAACTCTTCTGTACTCTTACCATTTCTTACACTAGGGAGACTATACAGTATTTATCCATGTGAGTTTGATTTTTTTTTCACTTAAAGTATCGATTCAAGTTGCATCCATTTATTTATAAATATCTCAGTGTAATCATGCTTTATAGCTGAGTAGTACTCCATTGTATAAAAGTGCCACAATTTTTTTATCCATTCCTCGGTTGATGGGCACCTAGGTTGTTTCCAAGATCTAGCTATTACAAATTGTGCTGTTATAAACATGGGTGCATATATATCACTGTGGTAAGACATTTTCAGATCTTCTGGGAATATGCCTAAGAGTGGAATAGCTGGGTCAAATGGGACCTCCAATTCCAGCTTTTTGAGGAATCTCCAGACTGACCTCCACAGTGGTTGCACCAGTCTACACTCCCACCAACAGTGCAGAAGAGTTCCTTTTTCCCCACAGCCTCTCCAGCATTTGTTGTTGGTAGTTTTGTTGATCCTGGCCATTCTTTCCGGAGTGAGATGGAATCTCGGCGTGGTTTTAATTTGCATTTCTCTAATGACGAATGATGATGAACATTTTTTCATGTATTTCTTTGCCATTTGTATTTCTTCATCTGAGAACTGTGTGTTCATCTTGGATGCCCATTTTTGGGTCTTTGAATTTCGGGGGTCTGATTTTTTTTTAATTCTTTATAAGTTCTAGACAGAAGTCTTTTGTCTGAGGGACAGTTCACTAAAGATTTTTTTCCCAGTTAGGGGCTGGGGGTTTAGCTCTGTGGCATAAGCACCTGCCTTGCAAGCATGCCATTATGAGTTTGATCCCTGGTACCGATTTAAAAAAAAAAAAGATTTTTTTCCCAGTTTGTGTGTTTTCTTTTCACTTTGCTGGACATCTCTTTGGACATGCAGAAATTCTTTTTTTTTTTTTTTTTATCAGTACCAGGGATCGAACTCATGACCAAGTGCTTGCAAGGCAGGCGCTTATGCCGCTGAGCTAAATCCTCAGCCCCCAGAAAGTCTTTAACAAGATGTGATCCCAGTTATTCTGGGAAGTATTTCCTGTGCAGTTTGGTTCTTGTTCATGAATTCTCTACCAACCCCTATGTCTTCAAGATTTTTACCTACTTTGTCTTCCAACAGATTGTGTTTCTGTTTTAATATTTAGATCTTTGATCCATTTAGATTTTAGTTCAGTACATGGTGATAGGCATGGGTCTAATTTTAGTTTTTGGCATATGGAGAGCCAGTTTTTCCAGCACCATTTATTAAGAGACTATCGTTCTTCCAGTGAACATGCTTGGCCCCTTTATCAAAGATAAGGTGGCTGAGTGTGTTCATAGTTGTAACTTCTAGTCTGTTCCATTGATCTGCAGGTCTGTTTTTATTCCAATAGCATGTTGATTTTATTATGGTAGCTTTGTAGTATAACTTCAAGTCAGGGATTGTGATGCCTCCTGCCTTGGCTTTGCTGCCTAGAATTGCCTTTGCTATTCTAGGTCTCTTCTGGTTCCAGATGAATTTTTAGGAGTGATTTCTCTAGATGTACTCTAGATGTATGTTAATGGTATTTTCATTGGGATTGCATTGAATCTGTATAATAATTTTGGGAGAATGGCCATTTTCACAATATTTATTCTTCCTATCCATGAACAAGGGATGTCTTCCATTTACTGAGGTCCTCTTCGATTTCTTTTTTCAGGGTATTATAATTTTCCCTGTACAACTGTTTTACATCTTTTGTTAGATTAATTCCTAAGTATTTCATTTTTTTGGATGCTAGTGTGAAGGGTGTAGGAAACACAAGATTTTAAGGCAGGAAGTAGCAGAGAAGATTGCCTTAGGAAAGGTTTGGGAAGGCCTTGCTCTGAAATGACATTATATCTGGGATCAAAAGAATATGCTAGCCCTGGGGAAAAAAGAGCTTTCCTGGCCATGGGGACATATAAATTAGGTATAAAACAGTTTGGTGAGCCTGAGAAATTGCAAAAATACCATTGTAGTTAGAACCACTATATAAGGGAGAGTAATAATTGGAGTTGAAAACATTTTGGTTTGCTTGTTTTCTTTTTGTCTTTGTAGAGCAAGAACATTTCTAAAAACAAATTCCCTTTGAGCCAGGCATGGTGCCACAAGCCTGTGATCCCAGCATTTGGGAAGCTGAGGCATGAAGATCTCTGAGAGTTCCAGGCCAGTTTGGGCTCTATAGTGAGTTCAAAGGAAGCCTAGACCGCAAAACCAGACTCAAAAATACCAAAACAATAATCCCAGCACTCAGGAGGCTGAACAGGAGGATCAGCACAAGTTCAAGGCCAGCCTGGGCTACAAAGTGAGTTTAAAGCCAGCCTGAACTGCATAGGGAAACTCTGTCTCCAAAAGACAAAAACAGAGTGGGGGGGGGGGGGATTTAGGTTAGTGGTGTAAGTGCCTGCTTGGCAAGCGCAAGATCATGAGTTTGATCCCTGGTACCAAAAAGGCAAAAGCAAAAAGAAGCCAAAAAGTTTTTTAAATTTTGTTACTAAATAAATTTTAAAAATCCTGTTAGACATTTAGGTTCTTTGTAGAATCCTTCTATGATGTTTAATGGTAGTGACCATCTTGGTACTTTGCATGGTGGCAGTATTTTATAGAATCCACATAGAGTAGCAACTGCAGTTCAAAAATAGGAATATGCAAATTTTGGTTTTTTGGTTTTGGTTTTTTTTTTTTGAGACGGTCTTGCTGTTATAGTTCAGGCTGCCCCTGAACTCACTGTGTAGCCCAGGTTGGCCTCGAATCTTCAACAATCCTCCTGTCTCAGATTCCAGAGTGCTGGGATAGGCATGTGTCACCATGCCTGGCTGGAATATCTAAATCATAGTAGATATTATCAACATGCATTCTAATGCTTTACAAAATGCTTTTAATTTTACATTCGTTCCATGTATCAATTTTGCAAAACTTTGGCCAAGCTTAGATATCATCACTCTGTAATTTTACTGATCTATGTAGGCAAAAAGGAGGGGGGAAAAGTCTATGCTGATAGAAGGGTTTAATTTTATGTGGTAATATACATGACTTCACCCTAATTCACATGGTTCATGTTTTGTTAGAACAGATGTATATTAAAAGGGCACTCCGTGTTTGTATGGTGGGAACTGAGCTGGGGAAACCAAAGAAAATGAGGTCTGTAAAATGAGGCTGTAAGAACAGAAAATAAATTTGAGAGCTGGATGTGGTGGCACATGCCTGAAATCCCAGCATTCCCGAGCCTGAGGCAGGAGGATCATTGTAAATTCGAGGATCGTAAATTCGAGGATCGTAAATTCGAGGTCAACCTGGGCTAGAAAGTGTGCTCGAGGCCAGCCTGAACTGCATAGTGAAAACTTGTCTCAAAAAGAGAAAAAATAAAATAAACTTAGCAAATTGATTCTATTTACAACTAATCTCTACTCTCTCATTTTATTCCACACCAACTATCTTCAAGAATTAGTATTCTTGGGCCCGGGGAGGCTGAGGCTGGAGGATCCTTGCAAATCCGAGACCTGCCTGGGCTACAGAGTGAATGCATAGCCAGCATAGAGAGACCCTGTGTCAAAAAGACAAAAAAAAAATTAGTATTCTTGAAGGGCCAAGTTGTGAATTTGATCTCCAGTATGAGAGAGAGAGAGAAAACAATTAGTATTCTTTGAAAAATTTAGTGGGGAAGCAATGAAACACTGGTCTTTTCCACTTAAAAAGTCTGTATTTTCCTATCATCTCTCCCAATCTTCATCTGTTTTAGAATATACTGTTATTAAAGCAAAATTATGCTCTCATTTGTTTCATTGGCTTTCTGGTTTTTAGCTTCTTTCACATTTTACTTTCTTCCCAGTTGAAAGGTCATCTCTCTGAGGAGGTGAATCATTCTACTTTTGAGGTAAATATAACCCAGCGTAATCCAGGAGCTCTGTGCTTATCTCCCCAGGGCCTCAGTGCGCTTGCCACTGGTTTATGCTCTGACTAGAATGTTGACTCTTACTTATCATTGGCAGATAGGTGGGGCAGAAGTCCCTGTCCTGCCGCTGATAGTCCGGAGTAGAGAGGTGGGAGGCACTAAAGAATGCTGCTCCCCGCACGCACGTCCTCCCGGATGGGAATGTTTGAGGCTGTTCCTGGGGCTTCTTTATTCTCTGTATAAACCGCAGGTGCCAAGATCAAAGGGCAGCTGAGAACCAGAAGTAAATAGCCTCATTCTTAGTACCTGAAAGGGGCAAGGTCTGAAGAAGATCAAAAGGTGAAAGGGGACCAGTAAATTCCTTAGTCAGCCATACCCAAAGACAATTGGGTGGCTCTTTTCAAATATTTTTAATTTTTCAAATTCCATCTGTGTTACCACTGAGAATCTAATGGCAAAAGTAATCTTTCCCCTGTACTTTTATGTTTAGAGGTAGAAATTTACTTGTTTATTAAAAGTTACTGATTTGATTCTCAGTACCGAAAAAATAAATAAAAAAATAGACTGTTTACCGGAATGTGTTTGTAAGTACTAGATACATGCATGGAACAGGGAGAGCTTCCAGAACTTTAGAAATTTCAAGGCTTATATTTTAAAGAGGAATAATAAGTACTTTATTAGGAATCAAAATATTTGTATAATTTAACACTTTTTTCCAAGGGTGTAAAGATTGCATAGAGACAGAATATTTGAAGGACCCTTGAGATTGCTTTGAATAAAATAGTGAAATTCTTCAACTATATGACCACCTTTTAAAATTAGAGAACTGCTGATGATTTAGCTCAGTGACACAAGTGCCTGCCTGGCAGCATGAGGTAGTGAGTTCAATCCTTGGTACCAAAATAAAATAAAATTAGAGAAATAAATAAATAAATATTAGAGAACTGAGTAGCTGAGTGTGGTTATGCAGTTCTGTAATCTCAGCATTCTAAGAAGCTGAGGCAAAAGCATCAAAAATTTGAACTTATTCTGCAGAATTTAGCTACTTAATGAGATTCAATCTCAAAATTTTAAAAAATAAAATTAAAAAATTTTGAAGACTGGGGAAATAGCTCAGTGTAAAGGCCCTGGGTTCAATCCCCAGTACCACAATTAATTAATTAATTGGCAGGCAGAGACAAATATTTAACGGCCCAACAAGTTTTTAGCATCATCTGTCCCATAGCAAATAAATAAATACCAAAGTCTGTGCTGATGCCTCAATTTTCTGCCAACCTTGTCTTTGTTCTCAAAACAAGTGAAGAAGAGTTGGGGATTTAGAGCACTTGCCCTCGGTTTTGTCCTCAGCACCAAACTTTTTTTTTTTTTTTAAAGAAAGACAGAAAAGAAGTGAGAGACAGGTGTGCAGAAGGGCATTGTTACCCGTGCTGCAGCGGCTTCTCTTTAGTGAGCCTTCTGGCTCACGCAGTGGCTCTAACCATGAAGCCCAGCAACTGTGCTGGGGTGGCACTGTGTCTATAGACCAACGGAAAGGCACAGTAGAAAGAGTACAGGGGCTGGCATGGTGGCACTCACTTGTAATCCCAGCACTTTGGGAGGCCACAAGTTCAAGCCCAGCCTGGTCAACTAAACAAATTATGAAGTACTTGCCTCAAAAAGAAAGAAAGAAAGAAATGGCTAGGATGTAGATCAATGTGAAGGCCCTGGGCTCAATCCCAGTCCTGGAGGAAGAAAAGAAAGAAGAAAACACAGGGGCTGGAGTTGTCACTCAGGAGAAGTAAAGAACCTGGCTAGCATGCATGAAAGCTTGGGGTTTTAGGGAGAAAGAAAATAAATACATAAATAAATAAGCAAACAAATAAATAAAATCAAGCAAACAAAACACCCAGAGGAAGATATTTCAATTGAGACAATGTCTATGTGGTAAAGGCGATATATTTGACCTATCCAAGATACAAGTAGGATATGGTTGCAGCGAAAAGAAAAGCACTGCAGTAAGATCGTCCTCCTTCCTTACCACCGTGTCATGGCCTCTCCATAACCAGATGTAACCGGAGCGACGAGGCTTGGATTTCTTGCATCTTCCAGTCAAGGGTTGTTTGTGCCTTTCCTATGCCTTCTCCACACACACCCGAGTACATGGTGAAGACGTTTTTTCAACATCATCTTTATTTTTTTTGTTTTGGTTTGGTTTGGTTTTTCGGTACCGGGCATTGAACTCATGATTGATGAGTTGCCAGGCAGGTGTTGGTACCACTAAGCTAAACCCCTGGCTCTTTCAACATTATCTTTAACCAATCATTCAAATATTCCTGGGTTTAGAAAGCTGTTATTTCTTGCTGTTTTTATGAGGATGTTATCTCAACCAGAGACTGTTAGTAGGTGACCGAAGAGAGTGAAGTTGGAATAAGCAAAACTGGCCAGGGAGGAGTCAGGGCCACTAAAGTGGGATGAACTTAACAAACACCACACTGGTGGCTCATAACCTGGGGTGCGTGGGTGGACAAAGAGAATTGTGAAGATTTTTGAAATAGAAGTAGTGAAGAGACAGGAGACTAATCAAGACACAGGACTGTGTCTAAGGAAAATATTGTGAGCCTTTGACTATGTTGGGGGGTTTCCTCCTGTGTGTCACCAGGCTATACACAAGAAAACAATCCAAAAGTCAGGGTGCCCTCTCTTTCACCTCCTTGATGTCATGTGGGGAAACAGGAGTGACTCAGGGTGGAAGATGTGGTGAAACGGGCACCTCCTGGGAGCTGTGTGTTTCTGGCCATGAGCTATTTGCAGCTGCTTTCTGAAGAATTCTGTGCAATCCGGTTCATGAACTGGGTCTCTGGCTCCTGTATCTCGGTTTGCTTATCAGTGTTGCCTGGGTTCCTCTACTCTGTTCGTCTAATTGTGGGCGTTGTTTCCAGCCTTTTCTCTCTCTCTTTTTCTATCCCTCTCCCTCTCTCTCCTTCTCTCCCCCTTCTTTCCTTCCTTCCTCTTTTCTTTTCTTTTTTTTTGTTTCTTGTTTGAGACATGTTCTTACTATATACAGTATTTAGATAGGCATCGAATTCACTATGTAGCCCAAGCTGACCTCGAACTTGAGACCACAACCCTTCTGCCTCAGCTCCCCAGTGCTGGGGTTACAGGCATGTGCCACAGTGCCTGGATTAAATTTCTTTTTTCTATCCATTTCTGTAAATAAATTCATTTATAGCATTTTTTTTCAAATCCATTTTATTTCAAGGATAAAAAGAAGAAAAAAAGTACAACAAAATTTCAAAACATGTCAATTGGGGGCAACAATAGTATATGCCATTTATAGCACTTTGTCACCTGAGTGCTTCTTTTTTTTCTGACTGTCTCCATTCATCTGTATTGGTGCCTATTCCTTTTGCTTTTGTTGTTTGGTTTTGTTTTTCTGCCCTCTTTCCCACCCTGCTTCTGCCACTGGTTTCTCTACCAGCTGGATTACTTTGATGATACTATCCCCATAGCAACATTCCTGGAGTAAGGAAAAGGAGGAGAGGTCTGCAACAATAAAACCCTAGGGGGACACAAATTAGGAGCCCAACTCAGTCCCTGCTGGCACAACTCCCCCAGCAAATCCTGTTAGATGTTTGTCTGTCCTGTGCTCTGCTTCTGTCCAGATAACTGTTCTTTCTTTCTCTCCAGGTTTTATGATGTTTATACGTGTGTGGTTTTCTGATGGATGTTGGAGAGTGATTATCTCTTAAAATCTATGACTACTCACATTGTAGCCACAGGTCTTTCTTCGCTAACATGAGATAAGGACACCATAATTTAAGCAGCATGTGAATACACTTGGAATGATCTTAGAAAAGACAAAAATGTGAGAACAGAAAGTCAGATAAGAGATTTAATAAGCAATAAAGATTCCTGTCAGCAGTGCGACTTGTTTCATGTAAGGCAAGGAAACTCAGGGAGGGAATGGCATCATTCTGTCCAGAACCTTAAGACCATTTATCTCCATATTTGTAGGGCAATGGGCCAGATTAGGTGTCCTTAGACTTTAGCTCCCATTTTCCACTGCTTTCTTTGGCCTCAGCCTTGAGAGCTTGTTAGATACCAGGACCTGAGTCCTAATCTTAGAGATCCTGAATCTGCCGGAATCAGCAGAGATAGAGGTGGGTGGACCCAAGAAAGGCTGATCTGCTGATCGGAGCACACTTTGAGCAGCTGTGGTCCTCTAATGACCTCCAGGGCCAAGGCCAACTGACATAGGTAGAGCATACATTTGTGGACACTGCATGGTTCCTTGATTAAAAGCATATTTTTCTTTGGGAATGAAGGAACGGGAATGATGAAAGCAGGTAGGTGGTGGTGGTGGTGTTTTCAGTACTAGGAATTAAGCCCAGGGCTTTCCACACTAAGCTACATCCCCAGCCTTTTATTTTATTTTATTTTATTTTATTTTATTTTATTTTATTTTGAGACAGGTTCTCCCTAAATTGCCCAGGCTGGGCTCAAACTTGTAAGCCTCCTGCCTCGGCTTCCTAAGAGTCCTGAGATTACAAGTGTGCACCACCTTGCCAAGCTAGGTTTGGGTTGTTATCTGCCCATTTGCAAGCTGGGGTGCGCATTGGCTCCCTTCCTTGCTTTAAAGAGTGGCCAGGTCCACTTTGGCCCAGGGTCCTGTGTGCTAAAGCAGAGCAGTCCTAAGTACACTGCATGGTCTGATGTCCTCTCCACTCACACCAGCCCAGTGAAACGGAATAGTGAAAGCAAACTTGGAAGAATAAAAAATATGGTTTTAGTTCTAATTTATAAAGTTTGTATTTTTAAACTGGGCATTTTAAATTCTCTGTGGCTCAGGTTCTTTATGTGTGGTAAGATAATGTTGCCTGTTTTACCTGCATAAAAATAGTTTAAATACCAACTAAAATAATATGCATAAAAGATTTTTTTTTTCTTGCTGTGCTGAAGATCAACCTGGTACCTTTACATACTAGGCAAATGCTCTACCACTCAGCTATATTCCCAATCCTTAAGGTTTTGTTTGTTTGTTTGTTTTTTCAGATATATTCTCTTTATGGAGTTCAGTCTAGTTTGGAACTCACTATATAGTCCAAGCAGGCCTCAGATTTACAGCAATCTTCCTGCCTCAGCCTCCCAAGTGTTGCAATTCAGACATGTGGCACCACACCAGGTAAAATTTTTATTAAAATCCCCCCACACACAAAATAAAATAAAATCCCATACACATACTAAGACAAGCACGTAGCTCATTTATCTTTGTTTAGAACTTATTATTTATTGCCAAGACTATGAATCTAGTAACCCCATTCCTGAGTACAGATTCAATGGGAACTGTGGGAGTAAGGGCGAACTGCCCAAAAATCATAGCACACAGTGATAATCCCAACATGTGAGGCTAAAGCCGGAGGATGAAAAGTTCAAATCCAGCCCAGGCAATTTAGTGGCTTAGTGGACCCTGTCTCAAAATCTTAAAATGCTGGAGATGTAGTTCAGTCTGAAGGCCCTGGATTCAATCCTCAGTCACACACACACACACACACACACACACACACAATTTAATTTTTTAAAATTTAAAGAGGAAGCTGGGGATTTAGCTCAATGGCATAAGTGCCTGCCTGGCAAGCACAAGGTTATGAGTTTAATCCCTGGTACCAAAATTAAAATAAAAATACATAAAATTTAAAGAAGAAAAACTGGGCATGGTGGCATACACTTATACCCAGCATTTGAGAGGCTGAGGCAGGAGGATTGTCATGAGTTTGAGGCCAAACTAGGATACATAGTAAGACCCTGACTCGAAGAAGAGAACAGTGGCATATAAGTTTAATCTTAGCACTCAGAAGCCTGAATCAAGATTGTGAGTTCAAGGCCATCCTGGGCTAAGCGAGACAGTGTGAGGTTACCTTTAACTACATGCCAAAAAGAACCCTGCCAAAAAAACAAAAAACAAAAAAAACCAATTGAACATTGAACGTGTGATGAATGGGTACCAGTGGATTCTCTTCACTCTGGGTGACAATCAGACACCAGGTGTGTGGACCTGAGTAACATGACAGTAAAAGGAAGTGCAAAGTCTGTGTCATTGGTTCAGGAAGGAGGCTAGGTTCACAGCACCACCGCAACAAATCTGGGGGGCTGTTTTCCTCCTCCTCCCCCTGCCCCTGCCCCCTCCTTCTTCTTTGAGTTGGCTGTCCTTTCCTTCCTTTGCGTCTTATTTTTCATCTTTGTGTCCCTGCCTTTGCTTCTCTTGAATGATTCACTAGGCCCCACACACCCCAGGGAGAGGTCTTGGGCTCCAGCTCTTTTCCTTACCCGCCTGCCCCACCTTTGCTAGGTGTCTCACTGAACTCCATGGCCCATGCAGAGGTGTTTCATGAGTCTGTCCCAAGGCTTCTCACCCCCTGCCCCTGCCCAAAGAGCCTTCCAGTGACCTCTGCAGCTGCACCTCAGGCTTGTGTCCACTTGTTTTTGAACTGTGCCTCCTGCAATATCCCCACTTTCCTTAGACTATGCCCCTCCCAGTCCTCTAGGAAATTCTTTCCACATTCCTACCCTGCTTCTACTTCAGCTACAGTTCTGATCTAAAGTGTTTCTTTCACCCTCCGCCTTCCTCAGGAAAAAGGAAAAGGAAAGCAATGTAATTCTCCGGAAAGATTAGTCAGCTAAGTTGCTTAAGGGCCTAAAAAGGGTGTGTGGGAGTTTTAATCAGAAACGTTGTGTGTAGTTAAAGGCAGAACAAAAGTACACATCTCACTTTGTCTTTTCAACTGTGTTCCTGGGGTTTATGTCTGTTTAGTTCTTAGAAATTACTTAGTGAGGGGCTGGGGATTTAGCTCAGCAGCATAAGCACCTGTCTAGCAAGCGCAAGGTTGTGAGTTCAATCCCTGGTACCAAAAAAAAAAAAAAGAAAAAAGAAATTACTTAGTAAATATTTACCAATATATGAAATCATGGTTGTATGGGGAGAGGAACCCTAAGCTTATTCTAACCAGCCAAATTAAGACAGGAATTATATAGTCAGAAGAGGGCTGGGCTGGCCAGGAAATCAGCATAAAAATAAAGACATCAGAATCCTGGCTAGGGGCACACTTAGAAGGCCAGGCCTCCAGATGAGATGGCCAGGCCTGAAGGGATAAACAGCAATTTAGGACCACACTGTAATTAGCAGCACCTGGTCCAGTGAGCCCAGATAGGCATCAGTGGCCCAGGTGGGTGACAGAGCTCTGGACTCCTCCCTTCCCCCAGCCTTTCTGTTCTTTCCATATATATTTCTTCTTCCCCTGTTGGATCAATATTAGCTAAGCGACTACCTTTACCATCCCACAGGCTGACTGTAGTCGGACACACGAGGTACCCACATTGTGACTTCGCTGTATAAATTGCCCTGAAGAATGGCCGCAGTGGCTAGCCACTCAGGACCCCTCCTGGAAACCCATGTGCTTTTCTCATCTGCAGTAAAAGTCTTCCAACTTCTTCCTTTGGTTCCTAACTTCATTCCTCGCTGTTGTGGGACCTGACACTCAGCACACCTGCCGGGCTGGCAGTTACAGCTCTCACTGGTCTATCACTGTCTCACGGAGCTAGGTTCCCAGGCCTCACTGCCAGCCTGGCTGTCTGGCTGCGTTCTGGTGACTTTCCAACAGCCCTGGTCTCCTCACTCCTCCACCCTTGGCCAACTGTGCTATCTCCATGCCTGAGCCCCAAGCAGTCTGCATGAAGAGCCCTCCCTTTGCTTTCCATTCTCATTCTTATCTTTGCCTGCTTGGCCAAATTACCCAAAAATGGCCCGAGGAAGAAACCAAGCCCGACACGGCAGAGCCTGCGCAGCCTGAGTCAGTGAGTGCGAGGGGCGGGGAGGCTGGGGGTGGCGCGGGCTCCGTGCCACGGCGCACGTCCCCGCTGGGCGGAAGGCACCGCCCCTCACCCCACCCCCACCCCACCCCACCCCCCATCCGCCGCGAGAGCTGGGAGGAGCGCGCGGGCCGCACCCGGCTGGCCCGAGGAAGTTGCAGTTTTCAGGAATCGGAGGCATCTCTGGGGAACTGCGAAGGGTGAGGCAAAAGGCCTGCCTTCGGGGCAGATGGTTCTGTGCTCTAATTCTGCGGCATCCCTTTCTTCTGCTTATCACCGCGGGCAGCGTGGCCTTATCAGTTGCTGGTGCGTTTCAGGTGTCCAGCTTCTGCATTGCCGCCCATCTTTACAAAATCTTTACCTGCAATGCACTGTTTATTTTTTTAACTCAATTTATTTTTGCATTGTACCCAATAACAGGTGTACAGGTCGATGACTTGACAGCTTCACATTTTTATGTCGTGACCTCCATCTCAATCAGCACCTGGATGGGCATCTTCTCAGAAAGTTCCCTCTCCACCCTGGTTGTTGCTGCAGTTTCTGTCACTTTTCAGCTACATCTCGATATAGGAGAAATGTAACTCCCAACGTGGTAGATGGTAAATCTACAAAGTTTGTGGTTCCAAAACATTAACAACTGCAATCATGAACCAAAGGAACAAGTTAGAAGGCTTTTAATGGAGATAAGGAGGGAAGAATAGCTCCTGGATGTCCAGGAGAGGTTCTAAAAGACCCTTTGTCAGGCCAAACTACAATTAACCTGTAGAATCACAAGTACAGCAGCTAAGCTAATATTGATCCAATAGGGGACTAAGGCATGTCGTCGGGTATGTGGAAAGAACAAAGGCATTTTGGGAAGGGAGGAGTCCAGATGCTCTGTCACCCACCTGGGTGGCTGATGCTTATCTGGACCACTGAACCAGGTGGTGCTAATTATAGTGGTATCAAATTGCTGCTTCTCCCTTAGGAGGGCTTCAGGCCTTGCCATCTCATCTTCATCTGGAGGCCTGACCATCTTCAGATGCATCCCAGCACCAAAGCTTGGTGCTGATTTCCTGGCCAGCCCAGTTCCTTTCTGACAGTTTCAATCTAGCTACTTCAAGCTGAGCAAGGTCAAAGTAGGGGAGACCGCAGTCAGGGGTCTTCTCCAGAGAGCTAATGTGGGGGGGTGGGGGGTCGGGTAGAAGTCATGCTGGGGTTTAGCAGTTATGAACTGCCCTCATGAGGTGGACCTGGTGGATCCCAGTGGAAGAAGTCTGCACATTAATCACTGGTTCCATTTGCATAATCCTCTAGGCGAGAATAAACAAATTTTACCAAGTGACTAAAGTAAGTATGACCAAAGCATGAGTACTAGAGTGGAAAGACAGACTGAGAAAAGGAGCCATGCAGAGACACTGTTTTTAAGGGACTAAAATGGGGCGCATAACCAGCTGGTTCTACGCCTGTCTGCTCATGGAGGTTATCTACAAGCTTGACTTTTTTGTATTGTTTTAAGATCTTTTTCTATCTGTACTGAATTACTCATCTAAACGATTAGCTATTATTTATCTAATAGATAAAATAACTTATCTATTAAATAAATTATTTAGCTAATTATTTATCTAAAAACAAGTTTCATTTATTAGTGTACAAGTCCCTCCAGTTTTAGCTGTAAGAAGATAGAAATTGCTGTGGAGTTTTTTGTTTTTGCTTTTTTGGTACAATCAAACTCATGAACTCATGCTTGCCAGGCAAGTGCTGTGCCACTGAGCTCTATCCCCAGCCCAAATTCTGTGGTTTTGAAGAACAATTTTACCTAAGGAATTTAAGGGCTTGCTGAGCTGTTGCAGCTTTCCATTGAGCCATGATAGTAGCCAGCTACAGGCATAGCTAGACACTGCCAGCAGGGGTCAGTGCAGGGAACAGAGTCCCTTTCCCTATCTAGTCTTTATTATTATTATTATAGTATTACTTTTTTATTATTACTTTTTAAATATATTATTGGTTATATTTGTCTGCTGAGTGTTAAAGGCCAAGTTAAAGTGAGACCTGTGTTAATCAACGTTAACCTCTTGCTATATATCAAAGTCAATTAAGACTCTTCAGAGGTTATTTTTGGAACTGTGTACAGAGCTTTTTAGCACCTTGGTCACTGTCAGTGAAAAGGACGGGTCACAGACTGTAAACACTCCTTTCTAGCATACTATACTTGGGTTTACTCCTGTCCTCTGGGGTCCAACAATCTCTCTACTCAGGAGGCTGGACGACTCACTAGAGTTGTAGGAGTCTGCACAAAAGGTCCCCTCATGTCCTAGGACCTTATTGACCTTAAAGGCCCAGGGCCAAAATATCAGCTGTTCTCTTAACCCAGTTATCTTTATTAGCTTTGGTCTCTAAACCTCAGTCATTGAATACCTAGTAGGCCATTTATACCAGTATGTCAGTGAGAGCTGTAGGTTTAACTATCACATTTCTCTGGATATCAAGCACCTTGAAATACATAGTATGACCAGAGCACTATTTGTTTTTTTATTTTTTAATACCAGGGATCAAACTCATGACTTTGCACTTGCCAGGCAGGCACTTGTGCTGCTGAGCTAAACTCCCGGCCCAAACACAGTTATTTTTACCAAGTATGGCTGTCTAGAAGCTGAAACCCTGTAGAATGTTAACAGATTACAATTATAAAGTTGGGGTTTTTTGTTTTGTTTTGGTTTTGGTACCAGGGATCAAACTCAGGACCTTGTACTTGCCAGGCAGGCACTTTTGCCACTGAGCTAAATCCCCAGCCCAATTATAAAGTTTTACAGAGAAAATTTGACATCAAGGGCAGTGTGATACATAGCCTTTTTTTAAGGTTTCAATATTTATTGCTGATCCATTAGTGCTAATCATAGAACAAGATTAAGATTTCTGATTAAGAATGTTCAACTGGGAGAGCCAGACACCTACTCCTGTGAGTTGGCACCATGTGTGGGCTGTGGGGAGAAGAACCAGATACCAGTGCCTTCCAGTGTTCAGGCTGAGAGACAAGAAGAGTCAAGTTTCTCCCTCTCCCCTGCCAAGTGACTGGCTGATCCAGAGAAGCACAGGCTGAGGTGATAGCTATTGAAGTAAAATACAACTTAATGCTTGTAGTGTCTAGTGTTTCATTGACTTTCCAGTCCTAAAGCTGATAATCTGATCATCTTAGAGGATAACAATATGCAGTGTAGCATCTATGGGGGAATCTCCTTCTGAAGGTGGTAGCCATTGTTAATTCCCTACTCTCTTGTTTTAAAGTCCTGTATCATTTTCATTGTTTTGTTTGGTTTGGTTTTATTCTGTTTTGTCTTGTTTGATTTTATTATGTCTGATGGCATGTGCAGCTATTTCAAAGATAACAAGATATATGATGGTAGCCATTTTGGATTTACTATTATCTTGTTTTGAAGTCCTGTATTGTGGTCATTGTTTTGTTTTTATTGGTTCTATTACATTCTGTTTTGTTTGATTTGACTATGTCTGATAGGATGGGCAGCTATTTTGAAGACAGGAAGAGGCATTATGGTAATAATTCTTGATTTCCTATTACCTTGTTTTGAAATCCTGTTTTATCACACTGTTTTGTTTTGATTGGCATTACTCTGTTTTATTTTGCTTGGTTTTGTTCTTTTTAAAATAAAAAAAAATTACAAAAAGAAAAAAAAAACATTCAACTGTCCAGCCAGTGGTATTTTTTACACTTGATACAGTGATAGAATCTTGACCATGATGAAGTATCATCTTGTGACCTTCGAGGGGGAGAACGTGCTGCAGTCATGTGCAATTCCTTACAGACCCAGCTTGGTCCTCCTCCAGTGTCTCCCCTTGGAGTTGTACCTGATTTTATTACCAGTCTCTGTATGAATCCACTGAGGAATGGGACGATTCTGCTTCTGCTTCTTGGCCAGGAGTCGTTTGATTCTGAAAATCTCGTGAGAAGACCTGGTTAGGCTTGGAGGCAGGAGCACATGCTTAGTGGTGGACAGAAGCAGAAGAGCAGCATTTTAGCAAGACGGTCATCATGACATTATTAAAGCCTTTAGGCTTTGTTATTATTTGTGAGACATTTAAATTCTTTGTTTGTTTGTTTGTTTGTTTAGAGACAGGGTCCCAATTTGTAGTTCAGGTCGACCCTTGTCCTGAACTCACTATGTACCCCAGGCTGACCTCAAATTTGCAACAACCCTCCTGCCTCAAACTCCTGAGTACTGGGATTACAGGCATGTGCCACCATACGCAGTGCCAAAACTTATAGAAGAGGTTTTCCATGAAATCTCAAAAGAGCCAAATAAATAAAATAAAAATAAATTGTGGAGCTCAAAAAATATATGTTTTCACTGGGCATGGTAGTAATCCCAGCACATGGGAGGCTAAGGCAGGAGGATCAAGAATAGCCTGGGCTGCAAAGTGAGTTCAAAGCCAGCCTGAATTGCGTAGTGAAACTCTACCTCAAAAGGACAAAACATGGAGTCTGAGGCAGGAGCATTGCTCTGAGTTCGAGACCAACCTGGACTACAGAGTGAATTCAAGGTCATCCTGAACTGCAGAGTAAGATCCTGTTTCAAAAAAAAGAAAAAGCAGCTGCAGGTGTATCAATCAGTTATGAAACCCAGATTACACAAATGGAAAAGCATATAAAACACACAAAGCAACTGTTTTTAAGTCAGAGTGTACTCTCAGATGTATTGGTCGTTGAACTACAATAACCCTTTTGCAGTTTGTAGTTTTGTAACTATAGACTAGTCATAACTTTTCCTATAGGTCATCAGTTAGCAGAGATCTCTTGTAATAAGAATCAGAAGGGAAAAACCCTCTTTCAGCTGTGAAAGCCATGACGCTTTTAAGAAGAGACCTGGGCTGATGGTTTCTTACTGGAACAATCAATACAAACTTTTCTGGGAGCCTCTATTATTTTGATAGCCACCGTTGTTGGATGACCACAGCTGATAGCCAAAACTGCTATTTTGATAGCCACATGTAACTGTTTCCTCTTAAAGGAATTATTGTATTTTCAGGGGGTGCTCAGGCCAAGTTTTGGGAGTAGAGAGTATTAGTGTTATAATAGAGCAAAATATAAAATAAAAAGTAGTCTTTATTCCAAGGACATGGAGAGGAGCCTGTGACCATAGACAGTCTGGGTTCTTCTGACTGGAACGTGGGGCATGGGATATACATATAACCTCTGACTAGGGTGGTGCTTAGGGTGGGCATTGATGACATGCGAGGAGCTAATTGGAAATTTTTTCGTGCACACTGAGAAAGGAAAAAGAAAGTTGTAATAGGGGAAGAAGGAAGTGACCTCAAGGTAAACATCCTTTGATTTCGCCTCCCACCGCCATAATATTGTGTAATTTATTCAAGGGCAAATCTCAGAGAGAGGCTAGGTGGCACTTTTAGGAGCTAAGCGCGTGTTTCAAAAGGTGAAGGAAGAGGCCTTGTGCTGGTGCAGATGTCTGCCTCTTCTCTTCCCATTTTGAACAGAAACCAGGGGAGGGAAGGTGTCCCTGTCAATCCCTCTTGTTTGGTGCCCCTAAGGTTTAACCCTGTCCAATGCCAGAGCAGCAAACTGGAGGTGTGAAAAAGTGGCCAGAACAGGATTTATCTACTTTTACTGTGTGTCTGAGTTTCCTTCCTCATGGTCCTCTGGCTCCTTGGGTCATATGTAGCTTCCAGCTTTAAACAGTTGCCAGCCTGGTGGCATGTTTCGGAAGGAAAGCATAGCAAGACTGAGGCAGTTGTCTGTGGGCTGGAGGCAGGGGCTGTCCCTTAATACCTGCTGTTATTAAACTTAGGAATTTTTTGAAACGAATTTATCCTCAGAATAATGCACAAAGGCACAGGCCGAGGCTACTGCTGGGAGCTTCCACCCTTCCTCTTCCTCCTCCCCCTCCTCTGCCCACCAGGGAGAACACAGCTGAAGGAAAAGTGCAATCACAAGCAATGATTGGCTTTAAAGACAAAAGGTTTAGTCCAAAAGAGCTTAGCATCATTAATCCAATTATTGTGAACAGCTTCCCTGAGTACAGTTAAAATGGTGCTGGAGTAGCATTTCCCACAGGGTGGATCTTGGGATCTCCAGGGGGCCTGCTTGAGGGAGATGAGGACTGAGCTCATGTGGGAGGCATCTTTGGCCTGCTAGCAGGATTTGGGGTTAAAGTCACACAGTCAGGCCACCTGTCTCACCCTGTCCCTGGGGACCACTCATCACTGTCATTTACAAAAGCTTCTTATGCTCCCTGTTGTTTGCTTTTGTTTTCTGCAGCTGTTGATCCTGCCTTGCATACCACTCTACTAGCTTCATTACTGCTGCTTCTTTTCACTCGGCTTCTTGCTTTTGAGAATTGGCATCTGGAGCTCCCAAAGTTCTGTCTGCTCTTCTTTCCATTTATAGATTCTTTCAGGCTTTGATTGCAATTGATCTGCTTGTAAAAAGGCTGCATAACTATCTGTTGGACCATTACTCTCCTGGTAGTATTCTCCACTTATCACACCATCAACATCATCCCAACTCCCAGGTGACTCCCTGTGTGACTGAGGCCCTGGGGTTCTGCTTGTGCCAATAAGGCTGCAGTGGGGTAGCTGGGGACCCCCACAGAGTGTCTAATGGATCTTAGCTCAGCTGTGGTGGGCAAAGCCACCAATGCTAAGAGTCTGACCATCCAGAACAAGGCTGCTGTGGTGGCGACCATGCTCACAGTACAAATTGGAAGGAGGTTCCTAGGAATGTTTTTTTTTCTATCAACGAACTTATCTGTCCTACAAAAAAGTCAAAACCAGGTGTGGTGGCACACACCTATAATCCCAGCACTCAGGAGGAGCCTGAGGCAGGAGGATCGCTGCAAATTTGAGGCTACATAGTGAGTTCAAAACCAATCTGAACTACATAGCAATACCCTGTCTCAAACAGAACAAAACATAAAACACATACAGTCTGCCCTTTGAAGCAGCATTTTTGAGGAATTAATTTCCAGTTCTGCCTAAGGGCAAGAAGGTTAGTAAATTTGAACTAAAACTTCCACTTTTTTTTTTTTTTAAACAATTAAATCCAGACCATTTTCTGAAGAATATGGCTGGGGGGTGGGGATTATGGCCCAGAGACGAGTTAGAGGAAGTAGTGAAGAGCAGATTTACTATGGAAAGATCTCAGGGATCTTTCTAAAGTAAGAAACTCACTCCAGAGGGGGAAACTCACTGTTCTAGTCCTGGAATCCGCAAAGAAGGGAATTGCCATGAACAAAACACTGCTGTCATAAATTTTGTTATTTCTTAGGACAGTGGAAGGATAGAAGAGTGACCCCATACAAGGCATAAGAACCAAGTCCTCATCACCTGTCACAGTCACGACAAAAGGCTTTTGCACAGCAAAACAAATCATGAACAGAGTGAAGTGACAACCCTTGGAATGGTTGAAAAAAATTACCAGTTATTCCTCAGACAAAGGAATAATATCTAGCATATATAAAGAAACCACCCCCCCCCTCCAGATTTAAAGACTCACTCCAAAAATGAACATCTAGCCAGGCAAGGTGGTGCATGCCTATAATCCCAGCTCTTGGGAGGCTGAGGCAAGACAATCAATGCAAATTTGAGGCCAGCCTGAACTATAAAGTAAGTTCAGCCTGAACTATATAGTGAGACTTTGTCTCAAAAAAAAAAAAAAAAAAAAAGCATCTGAAATGAACAGAGACTTCTCAGATGAAGAAGTACAAACAGTAAATAAATATATGAAAAAATGCTTGACACTATGATCATTCAAGAAATGCAAATTAAAACAATGCTGAAATTTCATCTCACTCTACGAAGAATGGCTGTCATCAAGAAGTTAATCAATAACAAATTCTGGGGTCACCCAGGCATAGTGATGCACACCTGTGATCTTAGCACTCAGGAGGCTGAGGAAGCAATAACTCTGAGCTCGAGGCCAGCCTGAATGACATACTGAATTTAAAACCAGCCTGAGGCTGGGGATTTAGCTCTGCAGTATAAGCACCTGCCTGGCAAGCGCAGGTTGTAAGTTTGATCCCCAGCACCAAAAAAAAAAAAAAAATATATATATATATATATATATATATATATATATATATATATATATATATATTTTCTTCTGCAATATATATATATTGCAGAGGAATAGACTTAAACTTTTTAAAAAATTTGAAAAAGGGCTGGGGATTTAGCTCAGTGGCATAAGTGCCTGCCTTGCAAGCACATGGTTGTGAGTTTGATCCCTGTTACTGATAAAAAAAAAAATTAAAAAAAAAAAACCAGCCTGAGACCTTGTCTCAAAAAAAAAAAATAAAATAAAATTACTGGCGAGACTATGGGGGAAAAGGAACCCATTCTGGTAAGGAACCCCATTCTGGTGGGAGTATAAACTTGTGCAACACTATGTAAATCTGTATGGAGTTTCTTCAAAGAGACTAGAAATACATATTCCATTTACCCAGTTGTTCCTCTTCTAGGTATCTTCCCAAAAGAGTTAACGTCACAGCATGACAACACAGTGATATAGGCATACCCACATTTGTTCGTTTTGTTTTTGAGACAGTGTCTCATTCTAATTCAGGCTGGCCTTGAACTCACTGTGTTTCCCAGGATGGCCTCAAACTCATAGTAATTATCCTACCTCAGCCTCCCAAGTGCTGGGATTATAGGCATGTGCCACCATACCTGGCCACACCTATGTTTATAGCAGCACAATTTATATAATAGCTAAATTTTGAAAAGAGCCCATATGCCTATCAACAGATGAATGGGTAAAGAAAATATGGTATTATATACAATGGAGTACTACTCTGCCATAAAAAATAAGTTTGTGTCATTTTTAGGTAAATGGATGCACTTTGAGACCATAATTTTATGTGAAATAAACCAGACACACATTTTACTATCACAGTTTCCCTTCTATGAGAAATCCAAAAGGTAAATGAGGAGCATAACATAAGATAGGAACTGGGAAGAAAGAAGAACAAGTCCAAATGGGAAGAGGATCCAGGCATGGTGGCCATGTCTGTAATCCCAGCATTTGAGAAGTTGACAAAAGAGGACTGCTGTGAGTTTGAGGCCAGCCTGGGCTACATGGTGAAGCCTGTCTCAAAGAAATACAAAATGGGAATCGGAACAGAGGAGTGGGGAAAGGAGAGAAAGGCAGGGAAAGGGAATTTTTAAAAGAGAGAATGAAAGAAAAAAATGAAGACAATGCTTTAGTAAGTGGGCAGGTAAAAAAGGGCTGAAGGGAGGGGAGTGGAATGGGGAAAAAAGAACAATAAGGTAAATTATGTACAAGTCCAGAATCTCTAGGATACATCTAATCATTATGTATGACAATTATACCCTAACAAAAATTTTTTTTAAAGACCAAAAGCTTTTCCTAGGTTGGGCCTCCAGTCCCTAGCAACACACACCTCCAAAGACAAAAGACTGCATTTGACTCCAATATTCAAAGAACAACTGCTTTGCGGGGGGCACTAGATTAGCCCACTAATTGGTTTAGCAGTTCTGGGTATGGATAGTGGGGGGGCCCACTTTGGGTGTGACTGGCACCACTTAAAAGGCTTGTAGCCTAGATGGAATAAAAGGGAAAGGGAGCCTTGGTGGCTCACTGCCTCCTGCCTATAGTGCCATGGACTGTTTCTTCTCTGTGAGACCCCTCTGCCATGCCAACCTGCCTTGGAGCCAAATGGCTGTGACCTGAAACCTCTACATCTGAGCCAAAACAAAGACTTCATCCTTTAATTTGTGGGTGTTATGCATTTAGCAATAAGAAAACTAAGATTTTGGTAGTGGTAATGGAGCCATTGCTGTGATACTATCTAGCCATGTGGTTCAGAAGCCTCCTTTGGAGCTGCCTTGTGAGAAGAATTTGGAAATGCTGTCTAAAGAAAGAGCCCTGGCTTAAATTTGTAAGCCACACTTGTTGAATGATTCTGGTCAAAGCTCAAAAGACCAGAATACTGCTATATGTGCATTAGGTAAATACCAGGCTCAGGAGGTTTCAGTTAGGAACAAGGACTGCATTGGCTATTGGACACCAGACCACATGTGTTATGATTTGGCAGAAAATTTCTCTGCATTTCACTTGTGTCAAGAGACTTTTCAGGCTAGACATGGTGGCCCATGCCTGTAATCTCAGCATTTCAGTGTCTAAGGCAGGAGGATCACAGTGAGTTTGAGGACAGCATGTGTTACATAGTGAGTCCTTGTCTCAAAAATGGGAAGGGGACTTTTTAGGAGACTGTGATTCAGTGAAGCAGACTAATAAATCTGGCAGAAGAAATTTCTTTTTTTAAGTTAATTTTCTTTTATTTTTTATTTATTTTTTATTAGTAGTGCATATTTGCAGTACATAATGGTTATATTCCTTGTGGGAAGTTGGTATGTGTACATAGCACATCTCAATTATTTTTTCATCCCCTAGAAAAAATTTCAAAGCAGTCTAATGTTGAGATGGTGGTATAGCTACTGTTGGGGGCTGTTAGCAAATCTATGTTGAGAATCAAGAGCAAATAGCCCAGCAAGTAGTGTTGAGTTGACCAGAAAGAAATCTGTTAAAATTGTGGCTTCCAAAGATGGAACAGAGGAGAAATTGTTTGCTGAAAAGACAAGCAATAAAAACTGAAGTATTTTGGAAGAGGACAATAGAAAAGATAATTGGAAAGTATCACAAAAAGCAGCAGGGCTATAGCCTCTGCATCAAAACCACAAATGAAAAAGACTTTGTTTTGAGAAACAAGTACCAGCATACCATGTGACAGAATGGAGTGGCCAAAGGGTGTTGTTCTTTAGGATTTGGCTCACAACGCTCACAGTACAGGCATTTGATTGCTATAACCAAGAGAGAAAGAAGCCTGGCTGCTGCTCCAGCTGGCAGCAGACCTTGGCATCACCCATATGGTGCTGGTTTCGGGTGAATGCAGAATGCAAGAGTTGCAGGCTCAGGAAGGCTTTCACCCAGATTTCAGAAGGAGTTCTGGGAGGCCAAGAGGGCAGTTTGTAAAGCTTTGAATGTGAAGTGAAAAGTGCAGTGAAGAACCCAGAATAATGGATAAGCCAGAAGGATGGGTCATCTGAGGAAAATTGCATGGAGTGAACAAAGCCAGCCCAAGAAAAAAGCCACAAGGGCTACAACTGTCATGTGCCATACAGGTAGAGCCACCCAAGCCCTTTGGAGTACATATCTTGCTACAGGATGCCCTGGATGCTCGCATGGAACAACAGGACTTAAAATTTGTCCTCCTGTTTTTGTTTTGTTTTATGTCCTGCTAGAGTCTGGTCTTGCTTTGGTGCCATTTCTTCCTATCCCCCCAACTCCCATTTGTACCTTTTTGAATGACAATGTGTATTTCATACTATTGTATGTGGAAGTATTTAATTTCCTTTTTATTTGTACAGGGGCTCACAGCTGAGTTTGCCTTAAATCTCAGAGGAGACTTTAGACTTAGACTTTTCAGCAATGCTGAAGCTCTTAGGACTTTGGCAACTCTTAGAGATGGACTAAGTGCCTTTTTCTTTCTTTTTTTTTTTTTTTCCCCAGTAGTGGGGATCGAATTCACAACCATGCACTGGCAAGGCAGGCGCTTATGCTGCTGAGCTAAATCCCCAGCCCCTCTAAGTGCCTTTTTCATAAAAGGATGCACATGAGTATTTTGGGGGCCAGAGGAAGAACATTATGACTTGTATCTAGATGCCCCCCCGCAAAGCCTCATGCACCGATAAGTGGCAGTTTTGAGAGGTGGCTGGATCTGGAGCGTGTGATACTGGCATTATGTGATATTTGGATTAATTGGTTTAGCATAGCTCTAGGTAAGGGTGGCGCCACTCAAAAGGCTTGTAGCCTGCATGGGATACAAAGGAAAGGAGCCTCACTCTTCACTGCCTCTTCCTTGCTCAGTCCGTCTGCCATGGCCCCCTGCCTTGGAGTCAGCCAACCATGGACTGAAACTTCTACAAACTGTGACCCCTCCTCCCCCCAAAAATTAAAAATAAAGTAAACAAAAAACTGCGAACCAAAACAAATCTTTCCTCCTTTATCTTTGGGTGTTGGACTTTCTGACTCAGAAGAAAATAGTAACTAAAACATTTGCTAATTTAGGGATGGAGGTTATGTAGTCTACAAAGTAGTGATTATCTTTGGTGCCCTTATAGGTGAACACTCATTTTGTATGAGTTCAGGAGCCTTCAACTGGAAAGGAAAAAACAAAACAAACAAACAAACAAACAAAAACTGATAACATCCCTACAGAGGTGAACTTCCACAGCCTGTCAAATACCCTCTGGCTGAATCCTCAAACACACTCACACAAGCTGTCAGGCAAAAATAATTCCAAAAAGCTGTCTGTTCATGCTAAGTAACCAAGTCATCGTAACTACCAAACAAGTCAGAAATCCAAATAAAACCCATTATAGTTTAAACCTTTTACCATTTTGACCAGAAAAACAAAGTATACACAGCAACAATCGGGCATAAACAACCAGTAAATTCAATAGGTGGCAAATTTTGATTACCTAAATGAGTCACAATTCAGAATTCAGTCAAAATACTTAGAGGTGCCATGAAACAAAAGTACTTTTACCTCCTTCCAGTGATCTCAGTGGGACCTCCAAAATGGTATAGGAGAAATGTAACTCCCCACCTCATAGATGTTGGATGTGTAGAGTTTATGGTCTCACAACATGGAGGAATGAAGCCTTCCACCAAAGAAAGAAGAGAGTTTTATTGGTGATAGGGAGAGAAGAATAGCTCCTGGATTTCCAAGAGCGGTCCTTAATGGGTGACCACTGAGGCTCTTTTTCAGGGCAGATTTATACAGTAAAATGGGTCAAATTTACAATCAACTATAGGATTACAAGTAGAGCTGCTTAGCTAATATTGATCCAATAGGGAAACAAGTCATGTGGCAGGGTACATGAAAAGAGCAAAGTCATTTGGGGGAAAGGATGGGTCTAAATACTCTGATCATGAATCTGGGCAACTGTTGCCTATCTGGACTTCCTGGACACACTAATTACAGTATAATTCCAAGTTACTGTTTATCCCCTAGGGATGCCTGCAGGCCTGACCACTGCATCTTCAGCTTGAGGCTTGACCTTATTCAGGTGTGCCCCTAGCCAGGATTCTGATGTCTTTACTTTTGCGCTGATTTCCTTGAGTGTCCAGTCTTTCTATGACTGTATATTAATTCCTGTCTAACTTAGGTGTCTGTAATGCAAGGATCTAGTTTGCGTCCCCAGCACGGAATAGGAAAAAAACAATTGTAGCTAGAAAATCAGTAAGAATGCATGGTCAAAAAAGAGAATTGTGTGTGGAGATGGGGAGAGAGCAACTTGCAGGGCAATGAGGGTAGGCTTTGCATGTTGCCTACCATGGCAGAGGTGCTGAGAGGGAAAATGAGGAAAGAGGGGAGTAGAATCAAGGGCTCCATCTTCCTGTCTCATTTTCCTTACAGTCAAGATGTAAATAAATTCCTCTGTACTTATCTTTCGTTTCCTTTTATACTATGTCAAAAAACAAGTACCACAATATAAAAAACAATGTGATGTATGTATCGTGACACTCTATTTGTGCATTATAATTTAGCTGTGCACTCGTTAGTGTTCCTCCATGCCACTTAATACAAACTTTTTAAGACTTTGAGGGGCTGGGGATTTAGCTCAGCGGCATAAGCGCCTGCCTTGCAAGTGCGCAGTTGTGAGTTTGATCCCCAGTACCAAAAAAAAAAAAAAAACTTTGGACAGATGAGTCCAGAGCATAACATGTCTCCGGAATAGCATCTAGCGTATTGGAGGTCAGCATTAAGAATCAGGTATGTTGTACTTAAACACCTATTGTTACCTCATTTTGGGGTTCTGTAGTCTCCTTCAGGAGTTGGTTTTTAGGTTCTTTGTGTCCTGAGTAAAGAACAGGTCAAGATGTGTGCAAATGATAGCAAAGTTTTATTAAAGGTAGGAAAAGAAATTGGCTCTGCAGAGTAAGTTGGGACAAGTAAAAGTAGGAAAAGAAAGGCACTTTGCAGCACAAGGATAGGTACTATGCAAGAGACAACATGGTGGCAAAGACTCAGTGTGTGCCGTCCTTTCTGTGTCGCCCATTTCTCAAACTGACAGCAGATCCAAGCCATGGTATGGAAGACCTGCTCAAGTTCTCACAAAAAATTCAAGTGTAGTTGATATAAGAGAAACAAATGTAATTCCCAATCTGTTAGATGTTAAATATGCAGAGTTCATGTTGCCCAAAGTTGGAAAATGAATTCTAACAAACAACAGAAGTTAGAAGTAGGAAAACTTTATTGTTAGAGATAGCTCCTGAAAAACAGGAGGGATCAAGAAAGAGTTGGCAGAGCTGGGGATTTAGCTAAGTGGTATAAGTGCCTGCTGGCAAGCACAGGGACATGAGTTTGATCCCCAGTACCCAAAACAAAACAATGAGTTGCCAATGAGCCCACTTCTCAAAGGAAATCTTTTTTTTAAAGAGAATAAGATCAAGGAAAATAAAACAGAATAAAACCAATTTAAAAAACAAAACAAAACAAGCAAACAAACAAAAAAAACCCAGTATAAATCATACAGGACTTCAAAACCTTGCAAAATCAGCAATAGTTACCATAATGCCTGTTGTCGTCTTCAAAATAGCTGCAAATACCTTTGGACATAGTAAAAATCAAACAAAGCAGAATAGAGTAGAAGCAATAAAAACAAAACAATGAATGCAATATAGGACTTAAAAACAAGCCAATAATAAATCCAAAATGGCTACTATAACATGTCTTGCTATCTTTTTTTAATTTTTTTTCATCAGTACTGGGGATCAAACTCACAACCACATGCTTGTAAGGCAGGCACTTATGCTGCTGAGCTAAATCCCCAGCCCTTGCTATCTTTTAAATAGTTGCTCATGCCATCAGATTTAACATAATCAAATAAAACAAAAGAGAATAAAACCCAACCCAAGAAAACAATGACAATGATATGGTTTCCAGCTGGGAATCCTGGTGAGGGCTTATTCTCTCCAAGTCCGAGAATAGCACTGACTCTGGGAGAGAGGCTTGGGTGTGGCTGTCCCTACTCTGGCAGTGGCTGGTGCAGGGCACTGGTTTCCAGGCAGGAATCACCTCCTTGTGAGGCCTGGTTCTCCGCCCCCTCTCCCCACAGTCTGCAAATCCTTAAAGGAAGTTTTATAAAACAAAATCACAGGGTGGGTACAGTGTGGATCAAAACTATGATCAACCAATAAGATCACAAGTGTGGTTTGCTAGGTAATATTGATCCAATGGGGAAGCAGATCATGTAGTAAGAGTACCTGAAAGAACAAAGAACTTTAGGAAGGGATGGATCTGGGTGTGTTGGTCACCAACCGGGGTGACTGATGACTATCCAGACTGTATTGGACTAGGTGATACTGTTATAGACAGCTGAGTTAGATAGAAATATTATAGGTCTAGGCACTCCAAGAAGTCAGATACCTTGTAACTGTGGGGGAAACAAACACTTCCATTGTGGGCCAAACCTCAAGCCAAAAATAAAACAAATGCACCCACACTCAAAGGATAAACATCAAGGATTGATATTCTAAATAGGATCCATCACTTTGAGGAGGCTAAGAGGAGCCACTAACCCAAGCACTACAGGCAAAGGCCCTGGATTTGCTCTCAATTTAATCAGTTTTACTGAGCAATTACACTCACACTAATCATCTCATTGGATGACCACAGCTCTGTCCCCACACGTCCACCTTGTGTTAGTGGTATAACGGTGAGCACAGCTGCCTTCCATTTTTTCCCACCTTAGACACGCCTCACTTTGTGGTTTTGTTCTATAAAAATCCCTAGAAAAGGCAGGGTCCTCGGCAACACAGAGACCCCTTCTGTCTCTCCCCAACAGAAGCTTTCTTTCTCTTAGTAAATATTCTGCTCTTAACTTCCATTGTTCTAAAATTCACTCTTAGATTTTAGAGCACGTGAACATATACCAAACATCCATTGGATTGGGAGTTTTTCCTCCTATATCAATACCAAGGATCCTATCCCCTGGGGTGGCCAGCAGGCCTGGTCAGTCTATCTTTGTTTGGAGGCTTGGCCTTCAACAGATGCACCTTCAGCCACAGTTGTGATGTGCTCTCCTCTTGTGCACTGACTCCTTTGAGGGCCCAGGACTGTCTGACTGCCTATAATATTTCTACCTAATTTACCTGTCTGTCACACAGGGCCATGAAAACATTTTGCTCAAGTATCCAGGGATTTTGTTATTAATAGGTCACACCTATTTCCCCAGCCACCTTTGTGGTGGGGAGGTGGTAATCTATCTCATTATCATGCCATAGACTCAGATCTGAATTTGCGAACAAATCAATTAGACCAATCATTTTGTAGAATAAGTTTGCAGGTTCGCCAACTCTCATTGTGGAACAATTTTTCAGCTTGCGTCTGCAGCAGAGGTAAGGTTATAGACAGAGATTTTAGGACACCCTCGAGTGAAATGGGGAGCCCAGAGAAATGTGACTCACTGCATTTGGAAACTGGGATCCTTGATATTTTCTGCACGGTGGAAATCTGTGGAACCTGATCCTCTATAGTCCTAATCTTTTCTAGTGGGGGAGGCCGGTCCACTTCTAGTGAGATAATAGTCGCTCCCCAGGAGAAATCCTAATTTACAGGTGAAAAGTGTGCTCTAATAGTCACAAGTGAAAGAGGCCATTTACAAGTAAAAAGGGAATGGCCAGAGGCCTTTTGCAAGTGAAAGAGAATTGGCCTACTGTGTTCCAGGAGAAGATAAAAAATACTGCAAACTGGGCCAGTTATTTAGCTCAGCGGCTTCAGTACCTGCTTTGCAAGTGCGAGGTCGTGAGTTCAATCCCCAGTACAGAAACAGACAAATAAAAAAACACTGTAAACTGGGCTTGTGTCTTGAAGCTGCAGCTTTTCACTTCTATCTATCTATCTATCTATCTATCTATCTATCTATTCATTCACTTATTTATTTATTTATTTATTTATTTATTTATTTATTTTGCTACCAGCAGTGGAACTCATGACCTCACGATTGTCAGGCAGGCGCTGTGCTGCTGAGCTATATCCCCAGCTTCCAGTTTTTTTATTTTTAAGATACTGATTTTCCTTGTCTCCCTTCTTCCTAGTTTCCATTTTTTCATATCCCACTTCAATTTATATTATAAAATCATGCAGGACAAATTATGTAAGGCTCGGCTTTTATTAAACAGCTTCTCTTAGCGTATTTAGAAATGTGACTCGGCCTTGAGCAGGTTATGGTGGTGCACCCCTGTGATCCCAGCATCCAGAGGCTGAGGCAGGAGGATCACAGTAAATTCAAGGCCAGCCTAAACTATCCACCAAGACCCTGCACAAAAAAAGACTCAGCCTTTAACAGTGTATAAAATAGATTACTAATTTATGTTTAATGACATATTCTAGACCAGGGATTTAGCTCAGCAGCATAAGTGCCTGCCTGGCAAGCACAAGGTTGTGAGTTTGATCCTCAGTACGGAAAAAAAAAAAGACATATTCTATGTAATTACTTATGCAAGAACCTAATTTCAATAGTGTCCTTATCCTAGTTCTTCCATTCCTTTCTTATGTGAATAGGTCTCCAGTTTCCATCCCTACCTTTTGAGACTCCACTACTCCAACCCATAAAAGTATTTCTTAGAAGAGGCAAGCCAGCTATGGAGGCACATGCCAATAATCCTAGCATTCAGGAGGTTGAGGCAGAAGAATCACTATGAGTTTGAGGCCAGCCTAAGCTACATAGTGAGTTCAAGGCCAGTCTGAGCTACAAAGTAGGAGCCTGTATTGAAAGGAAGAAAGAAAAAAGACAGAACAACAGACAGAAAGAAAGAAATCTTGGGTGAGAGTCTACCAATGCCTTTCTGTATGCTTAAGCCAATCTCCCAACCCTCTTGCCTACATCTTTGGTGGTTACATAAAAGGATGAAACGAGCATGCTCACCACCTTTCAAGTGGTCACAGCAAATGACAGTGGAGTTTGGGTGGGTTAAGGAAGCCAGACCAGAAGATGACCCCTGAGCCCAGTCCTAATGACATCAAGAGTGGATCAAAGGTAATGCTTCTAAGTCAATATAAGGGGATAGGAGAATTTATCAGTTCTCTGTGAACCTGGGGTGCCAGTTTATAGAACCAATGCCCTTCACTAGAGGGTAGTTTGCACTCTGGTAAATTTTTCTTTCAATCCTATTATATGAAATCAATACAGGAAAAATGTAATTCCCAACTCACTTGATGTCAAGTGTGCAGAGTCTGTGTCCCCTAAAATCGGAGATTGAAGTCCACAGCATGAAAGTTAAGAGTAGAAAAGGTTTACTGGGCAGTAGGAATGGGGAACAGGAATAGCTCCTGAAAGACAGGAGGGGTCCCCAATGGGCTGCCACCAATGTCATCTTTTGCAGAATGTTATAAAACATTCCTGAGGTGTTGACAGGTTATAAAACAAAGGTCTTAAGATTGTAAAGCAAAGTCACAAGGTAGGTGCAATATGGGTCAAACTATAATCAACCAGTAAGATACAAGCACAGCTGCCTAGGTACGATAGATCCAGTAGGGCTGTGGGGCCAGATGTGGTGGCACAGGCCTATAATCCCAGCACTTGAGAGGCTAAGGAAGGAGGATTGCTGTGAGTTCGAGGCCAGCCTAGCTTACATACTAAGTTCAAGGGCAGCCTGGGCTACGCAGGAGAGCCTGTCTCAAAAAACCAATGGGGGAACAGGGGTTTTGCTCAGTGGCACAAGTGCCTGCATGGCAAATGCAAGGTCATGAGTTCAATCCCCAGTACCAAAAACAAAACAGAACAAACAAACAAAAAAACAGTGGGGAAGTGGCGTACATAGCAAGCAAGTATATGAGTGACATTATGAATCTTGGTCAGTAATCTACAGTTTTAGTCTCAGTGTTAGTAGGTGGGAAAGGATGACCCACTACAAGTGAGAGAATAGTCTACTTCTGGGGGAAATCCTAAAAGAGTGGTGCCTTATAGTATAATCTCAGACATCACTCATTTCACTTAGAGAGCATGTAAATTGGGCCATTGCGACTTTAATCTCAAGGGTTTATCTTCCCATGTGCCTTTAGGCACAGTTCTGATGGCTCCACCTTTCACTGACTTCCTTGGGAGTCCAGTCTCTTTCTGAATAAATATTAATTTTTATTAACTTAGCTTCCTCAGGGCAGCCTTTCTGCATCTTACTTACTGGTAGGGCTCCTAACAAGAAGTCCTTGGAGATTTTATTACAGTTCCGAGGAAGTGTGCGCCCCACCCAGGCACATTCCATTCCTTCTCTTTGCAACCGACCTCTGCGGCTCAAGTGCCCCAATTCTTCTCCAGCCCTGGGCTACTACACAGCTTTATGAAGCCATATTGTTTGGTCCACCTGCTGTCTAATTCAGGACTTAAACTTTCCTGTAAAATAACAGATAGTAAATATTTTAGTTATTGGGCAGGGGCTGTAGCTCAATGGTAGAGCGCTTCTTCTGGCTTATGGATTCGCTCTCATAACGACTCTCTCTGCCAATATTGTGCAAAAGCACACGCTGGCGACATGCAAGTGCTTGGGCATGCCTCTGCTCAGCACAGTTTTGTGGACGCTGAAATTTGAATTTTGTGTAATTTTCACAAGCCATGAAACATTTTTTTAAAATACTTTTCTTATTTGATCTCCCCTGCCATTTAATATGCAAAGAAACTACTCTTGGTTTATTGGGGGGTTACAAACCAAAACAAAAACAGGTGTGCTTCAGCAGTAGCATGCTTGCCTAGCAGGGCAGCGTCCTGGGTTCACACACATACACACACCCTCACCTCTGTGGGCACACACTGAGAAAAAAATATATATAGAAAGAAATAAGGGGAGAGGGTGCAAAGTGTGTGGCTGTAGACTCCTAGGGTGGCTGACCAGAAAGGTAACGGGCTCTCCAAAGCTCTTGTTCCTGAAGGAGCCTCTTGCTCTCCCTTTGTTTGTCTTCATGGCAGAGAGAACACTAGTGAGTGGCAAGAGCTTCCTTCCCCTGCCAGCCCTCTTCTGCCACCCCTCCCCTCCACTCTGGGCCTTCCCTTCACAGGAGGAGGAGGAGGTCTTCGCTGAACCAAGGGCGAGGGGGCCTCGCTTTCCCTACAGCGCTTCAGCAGTCACTTATCATCAGCCTCGACTCCTTGCACCCAGGCCAGGCTTCCTGTTTATGATAAGCTGCTTGCCAATCAAGGGAGGGAGGACAGGCTCCACTTGGAGGGCAGAGGGGCGGGGATGGGGTGAGGATGGAGAAACAGGAGTTGTCCCAGGTATTTTTGCTTAAGCTCTGTTGGCTAATCTATAGCATTCAGTCACCTGGTTCATTCCGTCCCAAGGTCTGGGTCCTTAAGCAAATGACTTGTAGGCTTCTAGTGGCAAATCAAGATGAAAATGTCAAATATAAAATGCTGCCATGGATCATAAAGGAAGGTACATGGTAAGTACCGGACAACCAAAATAATTTCAGCTGGCGTAGTGTTGCACACCTGTAATCTCAGTTACTCTAGGGGCTATGACAAGGAAGATCCCAGGTTAGAGACCAGCCTGTATTACACAGTAAGACTGTTTCAGAAAACCATGAATTTACCCATTTCAAATTTATTACCACTACTGTACAGAAAATAATATTTCTGTGATGATTTTTTGGAACTCTTCACTGTGTTTGGAGGATCTTTGGAACATCTAGGACCTAAGTGTAGGCCCTTAGAAAGATGCAGAATATTAGCTAGGCGTGGTGGCGCTTGCCTGTAACTCCAGCACTTAAGTGGCTGAGGCAGCAGGTAAGAATGGAGAAGAGAGCCAGGCATGGTTGCATGTTTGTGATCCCTGCTTCTTGGGAGGCTGAGCCTGAAGGAGAGCAGGTTGGAGGCCAAGCTGGACAATTTAGAGAACCCCTGACGTCGCCTACTGTCTACCATCTCAAAAGGATGGACAGTGAGGAAGTGAGGATCCGGACTGTAATGTACATGCTGCAGAGACTTTTTGTTATGGTTCAGATTTGAAATGTCTCCCCAGAGGCTCATGTTTGTGGGAAGTGATTGGGTCAGGGGAGCTGTCATGCTTGGAGAAGGGGTGCTGAGCTGGGGAGGAGGTCATGGGTCACTCTTTCAGCTCTGTGTTCTCTGCTTCCTGGCCACAGTGACGTGAGCAGCTTGTGGGCACCCAGGCTCTTTCCCCACATCCTCCTGCCTTGAAGCACACCAGCTGTGGGCTAAAAATGCCAGCTAAACCAGGCATGCTGCACTTCTGTCATCCCAGCACTCATGAGGTTGGCACAAGGGGATCACTGCGAGTTTCAGGCCAACCTGATCTCCATAGTGAGTTCAAGGCCAGCCTGCACTACACAGCAAGACCCTGTTGAAAGAAAGAAAGAAAGAAAGAAAGAAAGAAAGAAAGAAAGAAAGAAAGAAAGGAAAAGAAAAGAAAAGAAAAGAAAAGAAAAGAAAAGAAAAGAAAAGAAAAGAAAAAAGGTGAACCTTCATTCTTTTAAGCTTTGGGTGTCATGTATATGTCTCTTGGACAGGCAAGTGACCAAAACACTTCTGTATCTCTGAACATATGTTCAGGTATGAAATTAAATGGAGATGTTTATTTTATTTTTTGATACTTCTATGGTACTATATGCCATGAGCCATTTCAGGTACACTGATTTAATCTTTTTTAAAAAATGGTTTTAAGGTATGCTGCTTCACAGGCAAGGTTAATTTAATCTTAATATGTAAACTGAATCAGTGCTCTTGTTCTGCAGGTGAGGAAACAGAAGCACAGGAAGGGCAATGGCTTTCCCAAGACCACACATTGTAAAGGCGGTGGTAGAACTCAGACCAGGGCACCTATGCTAAGACAGATCAGGTTCTATGCTCTTCTCTATACTTGTTTGAAAATAATTCTTTAAAGGAAGGAAGAAAGGAAGGGCTGGCTGGTCGCACATGCCTGAAACCCCAACACTCTGGGAGCCTGAAGCAAGAGGGCCTAAGATCAGCCTGAGCATCTTAGCAACTTAGAGAAACCCTACCTCACAAAAACCAAAATTGGCCAGAAGGCCCTAGGGTTAATCCCCAGTACTGGAAGGAAGGAAGGAAGGAAGGAAGGAAGGAAGGAAGGAAGGAAGGAAGGAAAGAAGAAGATGGACAGTTAAATAAAAAGTTAAAAGGTGTATGCAGCCCTAACCCACTAGATTTTTTTAGCTCCATGAAAGAGGGGAATGGAGCTCCCCTACCACTTTCACCACAGTCTCCCCAGGGTCTAAAACTATACCCAGAGCATAATATATCTGTGTAATGAATGAATGCAGACCTACAGCCTCCTGTGGATTACCAGGGCCGTTTGCTTTAATGCTCTTGCTGGAGGTGTGTTGAGCTATTGCTGCTTGCTCATGGTACTGAGGGAGGAGACCGGGGAACATCAGGGTAAGGCCTAAAGCCCTTAACAGGCTCCTTGACAGGGAATAGGAATTGATGGATTTTTTTTCCTTCTGAATTTTGCATAATCATTTATCTTTAATTTTTTTAACCTTTTTTTTTTTTTTTGTACCAAGGATTGAACTCATGACCTTGCACTTGCCAGGCAGGTGCTTATGCCACTGAGCTAAATCCCTGGCCCTGCATAAACATTTATAAACTTACTTATTTCCAATGAGCTTAAAGCAACCACTTCTGTATCGAATTGAATTAAAACCCTACCTGGAACCCTTAAAGAGTTTAGAATGATTGTGTAACTTCCCCACAAAAGAACAATTAAAGGCTTTACAGGATTATAGGATGAGGCCATCAAAGTCAACCCTTCTTGCACACATTTGCTAAATAAGTATATATTCGGTCAATCTGTTTGCATCCATTCAATCACGCAAGAAGTATTCAGGATTTTGCACGCCATGAGAGCTGTGCCGATTCACACCAAATAGGGGCCGAGAATCAAGAAGATGTAGTTCATCAGGCCGGGGCGAGGGAGATCCGCTATCTCAGGCTGCATCACCAGGGCGGGGCATTCCACAGGGAGAGAGGCGTAGAAGGGTAAAGAAGGGCAGGAGCACTGAGTCAGCGGCAAGTGAAGGGGCTGCAGCTCCAGGGCTCAGCTGACCGCTGACGGTCCACGGGGCACGTCTGCACTGCTTACGCAGCCCTCCCCGAGCTGTCGTCGGAGGCAGGCGGGGCCAACCTACTGCGCCGCGGAGACAGAAGAGATTCTTTGGTTTCTGGGCCCGCCCCATCCAAATATTTTTGTTAAGTGTCTCATTCGTTTGAAAGCTGAGAGCAGAGGTCAGCAACCTGGACTGTGAGAAAGATGCGGATGTAGGGGAGGAAGTGATTTTTCCCAGCGCAGAAGGATTACATGGCCCATCACTGTTCAATGCATGGGCTATGGAGGGTTTTGATAAGGAAGCAATAAGGCTCATACACAATTCCCAGTTACACTCAAAAGAGCGGCCCCCTCATATCTCCTCATGGAGTTGCTCAGGACAAATGCAAATCCCTAACAGCAGTCACTTGGGCAAGTGAAGTGAAATGTTAGTCTCTTGTCTGTTCTTTATTTTATTTTATTTTGTTTTATTTTATTACTTTATTCTTTACTGTTCTGAGATTGGTTACTTCTTACTAAAGTCCTCAAATTCCTAGACCAAAGAGGATGCTTGCCTTTAGCTCCGACCACCACCCCCCTGGCTAGGAAGTTCCCCTCCAGCCCATCCCCAAGGAATGGGGATGATCACACCCACAGCTTACCACGGGTCTCTCTGAGTGGAGCGCCTCCACCAACTATCAGTACTTGGCAGCCCCTGGAGCCATTTCCTTGGTGTTGTTCTCCTTTTCGAGAGACTATGACAAGAGATTGTGGCAGACACTTACTCTGCACTACAGAGCTTTGCAGTCACTTTGTGGAGGTGGGGCCGGCTAGTAAGCACCACTTTGGAGCAGTGGTCTTTTTCCCCTCTAAGGAATTTGGCAAATGTTTTCTTGGAGGTTGAACTTTGCTGAAAGAATACAGGCAATGTTTAACTAGGAAGCCTTATGTTGAAAAAGTGTCCACAGACAGGCATGCGGTTAGGGTTTTGAAAGGGTGGATGTGAGTCAGCGTGAGCACTGGGGTTATCTTGTAGCTGCACTCAGGCAGGGGTCTCCTGATGCTGCTGCCTGCCCAAGAGCTGCACAGAGAAGCCTGGGTGCTTACAGGTTCAGAGCACCACTAGAGGAGACTTAGGGAACACGGGGAGCTCCAGGCAAGTGATAGTCTGCGTTGCCTGCTGGCTCCTGCACAGCAGTTGGCATTGCACTGGGGTTGGTGGCACATGCCTATAATCCCAGCACAGGGAGGCTGATGTAGGAGGATCACCACAAGCTCAAGGCCAGCCTGGGCTACATAGCAAGATGCTGTCTCAAAAAAAAAAAAAAAAAAAGTTGACATTTAAAGCACTTTAGGATTCATAAATCACCTATCTTGGTGTTTACTTAAATGAGTTGAAATCCACCACCCACCCAAAAACCTGCACACAAATGTGTAGAGCAGTTTGGTTCATAATGGCTAGCAGTTGGAAACAATCAAGATGTCCTTAAGTAGGTGAATGGATAAACTGAGGTACATCCGTGTAAGGGAACGTTACCCAGCAATGAAAAGAGACGTGCAGCCTTGTCACAGAGAGGCCCATGAGTGGGGGAAAGCGGCCGAGGTGAAAGGCGGCCTCGGGAACCCAGCTATGCGATGCACTGCACAAGGCCAAGAGACGAAGACAGAGAAGCAAGGACAGAGCTTAGGGTTTTCAGGGCAGTGAAAGTACTGTGTGATCCTGTGATTCACTACACAGTTATCACAACTCACAGGACATACAACACAAAGAAGTAACCCTAATATAAATTGCGGACATTAGTTAGTGGTAGTGTCTTTACCATTAGCTCATTAGTTGTAAAAGTATACTACACTAGTGCAAGATGTTAAAAACAGAGGAGGAAGAAGATACACAGAAACTCTGTGAGCCTTCTGCTCAAATTTTCTGTAAACCTAAAACCTAAACTATTTTTTTCTGGGACTGGGAATTGAACCCAGGGCCTTTGCATTAACTATATCCCCCCCTTTTTTGTTTAGTTTTCATTTTGAAGTGGTTCTCATTAAATTGCTAAATTGCCAAGATTGGATTTGAATTTGCAATCTCTCTGCCTTGACCTCCTAACTAGCTGGAATTACAGCTAGTGAACCACTGCTCCTGGAGAGTCTATTTTTTTTTTAAAGTAAAAATTACTTGTTAAAATGTCTATCTCCAGCCTCTTATCACCATTAGCTCTTAGGTTTTTGTTGTTGTGTGTTTATCATTTTTGGTTTTGGTTTTTTTTTTTTTTTAAGACAAGTTCTCACCGTGCAGTGCAGGCTGGCCTTGAACTCTCTTATATAGCCCAGTCTGTCCTCAAACTTGCAGAGATCCTCCTGCCTCAGCCTCTAGAGTACTGAGATTATATGCCCAGCCCATCACGAGCTGCTGCTGCTGCTTCTTCTTTTTTTTTATTGGTACCGGGGACTGAACCCACGACCTTGCACTTGCCAAGCAGGTGCTTACAACACTGAGCTAAATCCCTGGCTCCTCCTCCTCATCCTCCTCATCCTCATCCTCCTCGTCCTTGTCCTCCTCCTCTTCCTCCTCCTCTTCTTCTTCTTCTTCTTCTTCTTTTTCTTCTTCTCCTCCTCCTCCTCTTCCTCCTCCTCCTTCTTCTTTTTCTGAGACAGGCTCTCACTATGTAGTTCAGTCAAGTCTTGAACTTACAGGGATCCTCCTGCCTCAGCTTCAACAGTACTAGGATTACAGGTGTCAGCCACCATACCCAGTTCCTTAAACTCATCCTGTCTTGCCCAACATCTAGACCACAAATTAATCTCATTGGTTCTAACGTGAAAGGATACACCCAGCCACAGCTTACTACCAAGCAGCTCGGAGACCCTGTCATTTGTCACCTGGATCAGTAGCCTCCTAACTCACCTCTGTGCCTCTACCCCTGTCCTCTGAGCCTATCAGTGATACTGCAACAAAATAGCACAAAATGGGTGGCTTATAAATGATAGAAGTGTGTTTCTTGAAGTCATGAAGTCTAAGAAGTTCAGAAGGTACCAGCCTGTTTGGGGCCCAGGGAAAGCTACTCCTTGCTTCCAAGACGGTGCCATCTTCCCGAGACCTCTAGAGAGAACAAAATATGTCCCCCATACCACAAGTCTGGCAGGGGCAAAAAAAGGAGAAACTCCCTGCAGCTGCCCTTACACGGATATTAATCCATCCGTGACAGCGCAGCCCTCACGACAGGCTTACTTTTTCATTGCTAAGGATGGAGCCCAGAGCCCTGTGTGTGCTAAGCAAGTGCTCTATCACCCAGCTACGCCCCAGCCCTTTTCATTCTGAGACAAAATCTGCCTCGGTTCTTTGGCCTGATCTTGAGACTGTGATCATGCACCTCTATCTCCCACTACCACCCATGTCCGCCTCAGCAAATACTTAAAAAAAACAATAATAATAAAAGATGATTTTTTTTTTTTTTTTGCTTAAAAACCTAAAATAGAGCTTTCTAGCTTTCTGTCACATTTAATATACAGTCCCAACCTCCACCACTGCTGACAGTGTCCTCCACAGTCAGGCTCGTGACTGCCTCTCAGCATCATTTCTCCTGCCACTCTGCCCTGCCTCACTCTGCTCCTGCCAGATCAGCCAGCTGACACCATGCCAAGCACGATTCCTCCTGCTGGTGTCTCTGCATCTGCAATGCCTTCTGTTGGAAACGCTGTTGTTTCAGACATTTCCCGAGGCCCACTCCCTCCTGCAATTCCCATTTCTGTCTACATCTGCTCTACTGACAGAGTGACAGAGCAACCAAACCACCCTACCCTGATCCTCCCCACTGCCCAGCCCTAAGTCTTCTCCTCCTTCTTCTCCTCCTTCTTCTCCTCCTTCTTCTCCTCCTTGTTCTTCTTCTCCTTCTCCTTCTTCTCCTCCTTTTTCTTCTCCTCCTTCTTCTCCTCCTTGTTCTTCTCCTTCTTCTCCTCCTTTTTCTTCTCCTTCTTCTCCTCCTTCTTCTCCTCCTTATTCTTCTCCTTCTCCTTCTCCTCCTTCTTCTTCTCCTTCTCCTCCTCCTTTTCCTTCTCCTCTTCCTCCTCCTTCTTCTTCCCACTCACTAACTGTTGCTTGACATTACATGTTTGTTATATTGGTCTCCTAAAGTGCCGTGACAAAATGCCATCAACAATGACTCAAATGACAGAAATGTGTTTCCTCATAGTTCCAGGGGCTGCAGGTTCAAGCTAAGGCACCAGCACTGTTAGCTTCTCTTGAGATTTTGCTCCTTGTATTCTGTCATCACCACAGAATACCTGAGAGGATCAGCTTACAAAGGAAAGAGATGGAGTTTGGCTTGCAATTTTGGAGGCTCCACCTCACAGCTGCAGTCTGTTTTTGGCCTGTGGTGAGGCTTCCCTGGTGGCCTCTCCCTCCTGTAGCCTGTCCTCTGTGGCACATGCTGCCTCTTTTACAGATGAAGACCCCAGGTGTGAACCTTTATGACTTCAACTTTGCTTACCCTCAAAGACTGCTTTCCCTCCCTCTCCAGTGCAGGCAGCGCTCTAGGGCGCTTCCTGTTAGAGCTCAGCTTGTGAATCTGAGGTGCAGCCATGCAGGCCTTGGCTAATGCTTGGCCCACTGGCCATTCAGAATTCATGTTCTCCTCCTCCATGGCCTGAGTCTCATCTATCACTGCCCAACCCAGTCTTACCTCAATAGCTTCTAAATCAGGTATGGGTCAGACTGAAAGTATGATCCATCCTGAGACAAAGGCAATTATAATTTATCTGTCCAAATACAGTGGCAGAACAGGCGAGTGACACACATTCCCATTTCCAAAGGGAGAATGGGAAAGAAGAAAAGGTAGCTTGTTTTACAATGAAGTCCAAAATTCTAGTGAGGCAAATTCTGTTAATCGTGTTTCATGTGTACGTGTGTGGTCCTGGGGATCAGATCCATGGCCGTGGGCATGCTAGGCACGCACTCTACCACTGAGCTAGTTTCCAGCCCTTGTTTTAAGTGTGGTTAAAAGGAAAGAAGAAGAAGAAGGAGAAGGAGAAGGAGAAGGAGGAGGAGGAGGAGGAGGAGGAGGAGGAGGAGGAGGAGAAGGAGAAGAAGAAGAAGAAGAAGAAGAAGAAGAAGAAGAAGAAGAAGAAGAAGAAGAAGAAGAAAGAAATTGTGATTATAACTATTTTTAATACTTTAGCTTACATTCATCAGTTTTTATTGTTTTTCCTCTCTATTGATATATATATATGTATATATATATACATATATATATACACACACACACACACATATATATATATATATTTTAAAATTATTATTATTGTTTTTTTGTACCAGGGATTGAACTCATGACTTTACACTTTGCCAGGCAGACATTTATGCCACTGAGCTAAGTCTCTGGCCTCCTGTTGAGCTATATCAACACACAAAATTCTGTACATCTAAGTTATATACAGAGCCTGAGTTTGATTTCCTGTAACAAAACAAAACAAGATGTTCACATGGTAATTTGATGGTGTGTATACTGTGAATTTTTTTTTGAGACAGGGTCTGTCCTGAAAGCTGCCACTCCACTGTAGGCCCAGAGCCCATAGGTCCAGGCAATAGGGATAGGACAGTCTCAGAGGGCCACAAGCCTGGCGGCTGCCGCCCCCATAGGCCTAGAAGTCAGAGCTTCTAGCCAAGGAGATTTTGTTTGTTTGTTTGGTTTTGAGACAGGATCTCACTATGTAGTTCAGCCTGGTCTTGAACTCATGGAAATCCTCCTGCCTCAGCCTCCTGAGTGCTGGGATCATCTGCATGTGACACTATGCCTGGTTTTGGCAAATGACTTTTAGGCCACACCCTGATGTACTGTCCAGAACATGCTTTCTAAATTATTTGAAATATGGGCATTCTGAGAATTTTTCAGTTCTTCGGTATGTGGCTCCTTTTTCCTTAATTCCCCCATCAGTATATCTCTTTCTTTACATTCCATTGTAATGCATAAGAAGACAGCAGGCTACACACTTAACATTTTGCTTCTCAGTCTCCTTAGCTGAGTAGCTGTCTCACCATGAGTAAATTGTACTTTCCACGTGCCAGGCGTGTGGCTGTGATTCCAGCACTTGGGAAGCTGAGGCAGGAGGATCACCCTGAGTTCATGGTCAGCCTGGGCTACATATTGAGTTCAAGACCAGTCTGAACTACATTGGGGAAATCTGATCTCAAAAAACCAGAAAGCTGTGCTTCCTCCAGCTGAAATGAAGCAGAGCCAAGGGTTTGGTCACTGAACTGTAAAGATCACCTTCCTTCCAGATTTCAGTGTCACAGTGCTTGTTTTCCCCTGAGAACACACCAGTGTCCCCCTTAACCTCTTTACCCCTCTACCAGGCTCTCGTGGGCAGTCTAGACCCCTAATATGTGGAAGTGAACTACGGCCCTCCTGTTACTGTGTTGTCGTTGTTTGTTAACATCACCAACCAAAGATGTTAATGTACAGTTGTTTTTCTTAAACCTCAGTATTCGGGTTTAAGTCCAGTGTTGGTTCTTTGTGATAAATAAGTGGGTTTGGGGTTGCTATTTGGGAATCGGTCTCCGAAAGGTTCACTGCCATAGTATGTTCCTCAGAATCTGTCCTCCAGCCTCTTCCCACCACCCATTTCCAAAGCCAGTTTCATTTTTTCGGCATTCGTGGCATCAGCATCCCACTTCTTGGTACCAAAAATCGGTATGAGTTCTGCAGCAGAATCAGTAGTTCTATAAGATTTATTTGAAGGAGTTGCCTGCACTGCTGTGGAGGCAGCAAACCTAAAATCCCCAGAGTAGGGTGGCCGGGATAGGCCAGGAAGAGGTGAGGTCCATAGGCAGACCTGCTGGCGGACTCCTTCTTCTTCAGTCTCGGTCCTAGTCAGGCCACCCACTAGGAAGGGTAGTCTGCTTTTCACAGCCACAGATTTAAATTAAGTCTCATACAAAACACCCTCCCAAACACCCAGAATGATGTTGGACCAAATACCTGGGCATTTCAACCCATAAAGTATCACAAAGGGCTTCTATGTAAATGAGGCATGGTGGCACAGGCCTATACTCCCAACCCTGTGAGACACTGAGTCAGGAGGATGCCAAGTTCCAGCCAATCAGGGCAATTTAGAGACTTAGCAAGACTGTCTCAAAATCCTATTTATTTATTTTTTATGGTACCAGGGATTGAACTCACGACCTCGCATTTGCCAAGCAGGCACTTATGCCACTGAGCTAACCATCCCCCCACCCCACCCTCAAAATCCTTTTTAAAAAGTTGGGAGGTGGGTCAGTAGCTGAGTGTGAAGGGGATGTATCTCAGTGTGAAGGCCTCGGGGTGAATCCCCAGCCACAAAAGAAAGAAAAAGAAAAGTCCTCCAGGTGAAAATGGAAGCACTATCTGGTAGGGACGTGGCCTTAGTGACATCTCAGGTAGGGACGTGGCCTTAGTGACATCTGTATTGCCTACACTAGAACTATGTTCTGCGCACAGTATTGTTCAGTACCCAGCCAGAGAGCGTGCCCAGGGGCCGAACAAAGGCAGCTTCTCCAGGTCAGCAGCGCTTGCCAGAAGTATCTTACTTGCATCATCTGCATTTGCAAGTCATTCTGCAAGATGGGTACTGTGACCTCCAACTGAAACACTGAAAGTGGGACACAGAGAAGTTAAATGAATTGTTCAAATGTCTAAACATTAGCTTCAGTTTATGTGCCAGAGCTGGGCCTCAAGTGTTGACTTCCCATTTCGGCAGTCAGGCCACCTGAAACAATGCTCTCTCCTGCCTAGTGCTAATGCCAGGGCTGCGCCGGCCCTGCTCTGCCGGGCCTGCTGGGTGTTAGGCAACACATATGCGCATGCGCGCAGCCCCACCTGAGGGAGCACAGCCATCAGTGGCCAGGGAGGGGAGGAGAGGCTTCCCAAGAAAGAGCTTCTGCTTTAAGGTGTGCCGGTTCCAGGCGAGCACAGCCCGTGCTGGACACAGGCCAGCTGTGAAATCACTGGACAGAGGTTAGAAATAGAATCACCATAACAGTGCCTCTGCTGCTCATCGCTGGGATTACTTGGGCATGTGGGGAGTGGTAGGAGTCGGGCTAATTTGTGAGGAGCTGTTTAAGGTAGTGGTTTTTTGCACTTGAATTGTGACAGACACCCACTTCCCTCTTTGTAACCTGTTCTTCCTTTTTCCTCAGCTCTTCCTTTGTCAATGTAAATAAGCTACTTATCTTTGTAGATATTGTTTACGGCACACTCTGACGTTAATATTGATTACCAGCAATACTATGCATGATGCTGTCGGATAGTAAAATCAGTTTAATCTCTGTAGCATATGTTAAAAGTATCTGATCCTCAAACCCCAGCTCTGGGGGAAAAAAGTTTCCAGACCCCTAAAATAAGGTTTTAAGAAGCATAAAAGGTCCAATGTTGGCACATACCTGTGTTCTCAGCACTTAAGAGGCTGAGGCAGGAGGACTGGTTGAATTTGTGTGTGTGTGTGTGCCAGCAGTCAAACTCAGCCTCAGGCTCTCCAGGCAGGTGCTGTGGGGCTGAGCTACATCCCTGGGTCCTTAGGCAGGAGGATTACCGTGAGTTTGAGGCCAGATTGGGCTATGTAGTTAGTTCAAGATCAGCCTGAGTTACACAGAAAGACCCTGTCTTAATAGATGATAGATAGATAGATAGATAGATAGATAGATAGATAGATAGATAAAATTTCTAAAAAGACACACACAGAAATTTCTAAGGAGAGGAGTTTGGGTTTTTGTGTTACTGTTATTATTGTTCTATTTTGTTTTTCCAGTGCTGAGGATCAAGTCTCCTACCTCATATGTGCTGCAAAAGTGCTCTGCAGTGAGCCATTCCTCCTGCCTGAAATAAGTATTAAGTAAAGGGATGTGTTAAAAGCAAAGTAGGAGTACAGTTAAGTACTGAAAAGCAGAGGCTGAACTGCAGCTCCGGAGTGGAGCACGCTTGAGGTCCTATAATCAACCCCCAGCACCGCCAGAAGTTGCTTATTCATTTTTACACCAAATGGTAAATTGTCTACTGGAAGTTGATAACTGGATTTTACTAAAAACTACAAGGAGGGCCAGGCGTGGTGATGAACACCTGTAAAATTAGCACTTACGACTGAGGCAGGAGGATCACAATGAGTTTGAGGCCAGCCTGAGCTACATAGTAAGACTGTCTCAAAAAAAAAAAAAAAAAAGTATTTATCTCACAGTCCTGGAAGAGAAAGGCCCCTTCGCTGGCTCAGTTCGGGGAATAACTGTGCTGCTAGAATGGCAGCTGTGGCTCAGTGGTCAACACTTGCCTAGCATGTGTGACATAGCAAGTTGAATCTCTAGCAGTCGATGAAACGAAACTTAGTGTGCAGGCACTGTGAGATCTGCACTACAGTTCCCCCAAAGGAATAAACAAACAAGATCACGAGGCATCCTCTGGCTTGACAAGGCGAGGCTCAGGGAAATCATGTATGTGTCTGTCTGTGTCTGTCTGGCCTCTTTCTCACCAGCATTCCATCAAGGGGCCTCTACCCCGTTCCTTTATCTAATCTCAGATATTTCACAGCAGCCTCATCTTTAAGCATCAAAATCAGCTTGTTTTTCTCAGTGTCTTTTTGTGGTTTTGAGATAGGCTCTCCCTGCCATCCAGGCTCACCTTGATTTTGCTATGGAAACTGAACACAGTGGCCCAAGGATGGCAGCCTTTGAGGCCTGCCTGGGCAAGGCAGTGAGTTCAAGTCCAGTCAGAACTACACAGCGAGACCCTAAAAAACCAAAACCAAAACAACAGAACTTGCTATGTCTGCCTTCAAACTTGCAATCCTCCTGCCTCAGCCTCTCAAATGCTGAGCTATCCCACAATGCCTCACCCAGTTTCTTAATACCATTATGGATTAAAACTGTGTGAGTCCCAAGGGATGAGTCATATTCCGTCTTGGCATCCACCAAGTGCCTAGTAAGGGGCTGTGCCAAACACTGGGAAGGTGGTTCAGGAAGTCTCAGGAAGGATAAGGTACGAACAGGAAGAAGGTCACTCTGCATGCAGGGTGCTGCTCATCTCAGTAGAGGATAACGGCAATCTTGAACCACTCAACTCAGACAAATGAATATGTCTGTCTAAGAAATATAGCTTTAAGAATAATGTTTCTTTTTTGCAGGGAGTGATGGTGCATGAGTTAGAGACCAGCCTGTTCTACGCAGTGAGTTCAAGACCAGCCTGGACCACACAGCAAGACCCTGTCTCAAAAGCAAAGCAAAACAAAACAAACCCAGAAGTTTAGTTTGTTCACTCCTTCATACCACTTTCCTATGTCCTTCACTAAGTGCTGAGGGCAGAGAATTTTCATTGGAATTACTTTAAATGTGTATAACAATGTCAGAAACATGGCCATTTTTACTATATTGGTTCTTCCTACAAAGAGCAAGGAATAGCTTTCCATTTTCTGATATCCTCTTCCATCTTCTTTTTCAGAGCACTGTAGTTTTCAATTTAAAGGTCTTTACTTTCTTTCTTAGAGCGATTCCTAGATATTTCACTTTTTTGGATGCTATTGTGAGATGTGTTGTTCCTTAATTTCTCTTTCAGTGAGTTTATAATTTGGGTATAGGAAGGCTATTGGTTTGTGAGAATTGACTTTGTATCCAGCTATGAGACTGAATTTGGTTATTAAATGTACGAGTCTATTAGTGGAGTTTTTGGGGTCTTCTATGTAGTGTATCATGTCATCTGTGAATCATGATAATTTAACTTCTTTTCCTGTTCTTATTCCCTTTATTTCTTTCTCTTGTCTAATTTCTCTATCTAATGTTTCTAGAACTATATTGGATAAGACTACTGACAGTGGACATCTTTCTCCTGTTCCTGATTTTATTTTATTTTTTTATTATTAGTATTGGAATTTTGTCTTTTTGAGAAAGAGTCTTTCTATGCAGTGAAAGTTTTCAGTCTTTGCCCATTTAGTATGCTGTTGGTTGTTGGTTTATCCTAGATGACTTTTATCAAATTAAGATAAATACAATATATTCTTATTTTTTATTCCTATTTTTATAGTGGTTTTTTATTATCATGAATGGGTGTTAGACTTTGTAAAATGCTTTTTCTGCATCTATTGAGATGCTCATGTGCTTTTCATCATTTGTTCTGTTAATATGGTATATTACATTTACTGATTTATGTATATTGAACCATTCTTGCCTCCCTGGGATGAATCCTACTTGGTCATGGTGTATAATCTTCTTGATGATTTTGCTGCATTGTTTGCCAGTATTTTACTTATAATTTTTGGTCTGTATTATTAAAGTAATTGGCTTGTAGTTTTCTTTTTTTGGTTGAATCCATCTCTGGATCAAGCCTGAACTGCACAGGGAGACTGACTCAAAAAATCCAAATAAATAAATAAATAGAAGCAAAAGTCAGGTGTGGTGGCACAAACCTATAATCCTGGCATTCAGGAGGCTGAGGCAGGAGGATCACCATGACTTCAAGGTCTGCCTAGGCTATTTAGTGAGTTCAAGGCTAGCCATAATTACTAAGCAAGAACCTTTCTCAAAACAAAACAAAATGAAAAAAACTAAAGCAAAACAAATGAAACAGCTACAACAAAAAATACTTGCAGTAGAATAGAGTGGAGGGAACTGAGGCAGTGTGAGGAAAAGAAACTAGGCTGGGGTGGTAGAGAATTTAGCTAGCATGGGCGTGATCCTGAGCTCTATCCCCAGCACCAAAAAAGAAAAAAAATTTTGCATAATTATTGCAGTTATTGTTTTGAGGAATATAATTCATCTCAGTCACTGAATCACTGAAAATTTAGTGTTCCAGTTGAGATGTACTATAAATATAAGGTGCACCTTGGATTTTAAAGACTTAATACAAAAAAAAACAGTTAATAGCTTTTTTTTTTTTTTTTTGTACCGGGGATCGAACTCACTCACGACCTCATGCTTGCCAGGCTGGCGCTTATGCCACTGAGCTAAACCCCTAGCCTACAGTTAACAACTTTTGTACAATTAAATATAAAATAAGAATTTGAGGAGCTGAGGATTTAGCTCAGTGGTATAAGCACCTGCCTGACAAGCATGAGGTCATGAGTTTGATTCCCGGTACCAAAAAAAAAAAAAAGAATTTAAGGCCTGGGAATGTCACTCCCTTAGTGGTAGAGGGCTTGCTTAGGATTTGGAAAGCTCTGGGTTCAATCTTTTTTTATTTTTATTTTTTATTTTTTGGTACAGGGGATCAAACTCACAACCTTGTGCTTGCCAGGCAGGCGCTTAAGCTGCTGAGCTAAATTCCCGGCCCCAGGTTCAATCTTCAACACTGAGAGAGAATGAGTTCTATTAGGTTAGATAGCCATAATGTGAATATTAACCTGTTTCTTTAATACTTTTATGTAGCTATTGGTAAGTTTTAAATTACATATGTGGCTCACGTTTATTTCTATTTTCAGTGGTGGTCTTGATATAGGCCCTCCAAATGGTACAGGGAAAATAAATGGAACTCCCAACCAGCTGGATGTCCCATACACCCAGTTTGTGTTCCCTGAAGGCAAAGAATAAATTCTAAGGAACAACAGAGGTTAAGTGTAGGAAAAGCTATTGGGGAAAAGGAATGGGGAACAGCCCTAGCTCCTGAGAGCCAGGAGGGGTCCTGAATGGGTTTCCAAGGAGACACCTCTCAAAGGAAGTTTTATGGAGAAAAATCATGAGGCGGGTACAATGTGGGTCAAAACTATGATCAACCAAGGTTACAAGTGTAGCTGTTCCTGCCCGGTGTGGGACGCACGGCAGCCCGTAATTCCAGCACCTGGGAGGCTGAGAAGGAGGATCACTGTGAGCTGGAGGCCACCTGAACTATACAGCGAAACCCTGACTGAAAAAGGCAAAAAAAAAAAAAAAAAGTGTGTTCTTTAAGTGATATTGACCCAATAGGGAAGCAAGTCACGTAGCAAGTGTACATGGATGACATCATTAACTCTGACTGGTAATCTAAAATCTTAGTTTCGTCTTTAGTTTTAGTTTTAGTCTTCCTCTAAGTGGATGGTACAGGTGGCCCATCCCACCCCACTGAGATAATGATTTATTTATATAAAAACCTCCAAAAGGTGATACCAATAATCTCAAATTTGCCTTTATCTCTTAGGGACATCTTTTAGATATTAATCTGACCACTGGAATTGTAATCTTCTTCAGATGCATAGTTATGCTGTGTTCATCTTCTACATCTCCCTTGAGGACCTAACCTTGTCTGACTGCTATCTTTCTACCTAACTGAGCTGTCTATAACAATCTCAGCTTTATTCAATACTTATTGAAATATTTGAGTAGGAGATTGATATGCTTAGAAAAAAATTGGGGAGGGGGCTTCAGGATTTAGCTCAGCGGCATAAGCACCTGCCTGGCAAGCATGAGGTCGCGAGTTTGATCCCCTGTACCAGAAAAAAAAAAAAAGAAAGAAAAAAATTTGTGTTTTTTTTTTTACAAAGTGTCTCTATGTAGTTTAAGTTGGCTTTGAATGAAGTAGTCCAGGCTGACCATGAGCACTGGGATTACAGATATGTGCCACCCCAGAAAGCATAGAAAATTTTTTTTAATAGGGTCTCACTATGTAGCCCAGGTGGGACCTCCACCCATGGTGATTTCCTGCCTCAGCCTTTGGAGTACTGGCATTACAGGCCACCATTAATTTAATGCAATATATCTCACCTGCTTTGGGATAGATAAGGTTTGTTTGTTTGTTTTTGTAACAGGGATCAAACTCATGATCTTACCCTTACCAGGCAAGTGCTTATACCACTGAGCTAAATCCCCAACCCATGGAGAGATAGATTTTAAAGAAGAGACTGAGGGATAATCCAAGAAGATGACAAGGGCCTGGCAGCTGGAATTAGATTCTTTAGGGTCACTGGGTTTAATGAATGGTTGAAACCCAGGGTAGACAGGAAAATCCACATTTCTCACATTTCTTCTTTCTTCACCTTGGGGCTTACTTTGTGCAGTATTTTCAGTTTCCCAGGGAACTCTGCCTGCACTTAACTGGATAAACAAAGACCTAAAAAGTAACACACCAAGATGTTCTTTAGGAACAATATTGTAAATGCTAGCCAACGGTAGAATGCACTTGGGAAGACATAAGTTTTTTTGAATTCCTCAAAGTTACTCACATTGTTCTCAGAAAGAGAAAGTTTTCTCCGGCTTTCCTCCAGGGCTTTCCTCCAGCATTTGCAACATTGATTCTGGTATTATTTGTTTGTTTTCTGAATTGGCAGGCATTCTCCCCCTACATGGTAGCAGGTGCCAATATCTCACAGTGCAGACATCTGCCTTTTGTAGTACCGGGGATCAAACTCATGACCTTGTGCTTGCCAGGCAGGCACTCACGCCACTGAGCTAAATCCCCAGCCCAACATCTGCCTTTGACACTGGAGGGTCTCAATCATTATTCCCCTGCAGTCCCTTCCTCTGGACAGAGCTGATTAAAGCTTTCCCTTTTGAAATGCACCCACGCTACTCCCTCCTCTTTAGTTTCCAATAAAGAAAGATCTCACAAGGACTCAGAGCACACAGGCCAGGGCAGGACAGGGCCTGTGGGGCATCTAACCTTGCTGACCTCACTGCATGCTCACTGCGTCTGCTTAGCACCAGTACCCTGACTCAGAATCTGGTGGGGCCCCCTACTGAGCCCATGGAAGGCCCCAGACCCTGTGCACCTCCTGAGCAGAGGGTCAGTGATTGCCCAGTGTGAGTGTTGTCCAGTGTGGACCTGTGCTGCAGGCCAGTGCCGGCCCTGAGCTACTGCTGAGCATCAGAGCTTCTTACAGCCCATGTGTGGGAGCCTTGGTGAGCGCACTCAACAGCTCGCGGCACAGG
>PVLA01007227.1:0-108900 GCA_004027455.1 Hydrochoerus hydrochaeris | reverse complement strand
GGTGAAGGGTTTTGTCACATTTGGGAGCCCCAGGGCGGGGGCCTGGGATAGTGCCTGTTTAAGTCGAAGGAAAGCCTCATCACATTCATTAGTCCATTCCAGGGGTTTTTGAGTATCCCCTTTCAAAGAATCATACAGGGGTCTGGCCATTTCTGTGAAGTCTAGGATCCAGAGTCTACAGTATCCCACTGCTCCCAAGAACTCACGGACCTGTCTTTTTGTCCTTGGTGTGGGGATTTGTAATATAGCCTGAATCCTCTGGTCAGAGAGTCCTTTTACCTTCATGTCTATAACCCAGATAGGTTACAGTCTGTTGGCACAATTGTGCCTTTTTAGCGGAGACTCTGTATCCAAGCTGACCTAGAGTCATCAGCAGTTGCTCGGAGGCCTCTAGGCATAGTTCAAAAGTGGGGGAGGCTATTAGTAAGTCATCTACATATTGTAAGAGCGTCACCTCCGGATGACATTGCCTAAATCCCCTCTTGCTAAAGCCTCATCAAAGAGAGTGGGGGCAATTTTAAATTTTGTCCTAATAGGAAAGTGACTGAGACACATACTAAGCAAATGTTCTACCACATAACTATATCTTTGGCTCCTATGAAGATCTTCAGATTTAGTTTTCCTTCTATCATCTCTGTTCAATTGTTCATTCATTTAATTTTGCAGTGGTGGTAACTGAATCCGGGGCCTTCCCACTGAGCTACATGCCCAGTCTTTTTAAAATATTTTCAGAATTCTGAGATAGGGTCTTGCTAAGTTGTCCAGGTTGGGTTTAAGTTGGGATCCTCCTGCCCTGGCCTACCAAAATGCTGGAGAACAGGTACGTGCCACTGTGCTTGGCTTTATCTCCATTCTTCTGTCAGGTGCATCACATATTATATTTCTAAATTTCCTTTTTATGCTTTTTAGTGCTGAGGTTCCATGGAATCCACAGCCTTGCACATGGTAGGCAAGCAGTCTACTATTCAACTACATTCCCAGCTTGGGTATTTCTTAGACTCCGTATTTCTTTGCTGGAGTTTCCTATCTTTACATTTGTTTTGAGAACATTTTCCTTGCAAGGGATATAGCTCAGTGGTAAAAGCACCTACCTAGCAAACACAAGGTTATGAGTTTGATTCCCAGTACCCCCCACCCCCCAAAAAGAACATTTTTCTTGGTCTGGAGATGTACAGTACTTTCCTCTAAAAATTTCATTACTGTGTGTAGTTGGAAGAGCTGTTGTACTCTCCTTTTTTGCCAATTCCCAATATTGAAAATAGGACTTGGGAGTCAACTTCCTCTTATTGTTTTTTTCAAGCATAGTCATTTCACATTTCTTTGTATGTCAAATAATTTTGGATTGTACCCTGGGATTAGAAATGGTATATTGCAGATATTATGGTTTCTTTAACAGTCTCTGGAGGTGTTTTAGTTAAGCAAGCTATTAACTTGCTTTGGCTTTTTCTCTTGGGCAGCACCTAAAATGTCATTTTATTTCACTTCATTTCATTATTTTATATTTTATTTTATTTATACATACTGGGGATCAAACTCATGACTATGCACTTGTCAGGCAGGCACTTATGCCTCTGAGCTAAATCCCTGGGCTCTGTTTTATTTTTTATTTTTGGTACCGGGGATCAAACTCACCACCTTGTGCTTGCCAGGCAGCTGCTTGTATCATTGAGCTAGATCCTCAGCCCTAAAATGTCATTTTAATTTTTTCATTCTTAGGTAAAAATGTTTGGAGTTTCTTTGCATGGATGTAGTTCAGGGTTCAGCCAAAGATTTAGGCCTTTCTCAGGCAAGATGTCATGACAGTGGGGTACTCATCACATGCCATTCTTTTTTTCCGTGGGGCAACTTCACTCCAGAATCTGTCTGGTCTTGGTTCCACTCCAGAATCTGTAAGTAGTTTTTTAAATTATCCATAGTTTGAGTTATATTTATAGATTAAATCCATTAAGAGCTGACTTACTCATCATACCAGAAACAGAATCCTGAGTACCACTGCCCTCCCTCCTAAAAAATTGCAAATCAGGCTATATACTAAATTACACACTGTATTAGACTTTGCCAGCAATAACATATGGGAGTTGGATATTTTTTCTTCAATATTCTGCAGTGTATCAGTCTGCAGTCAACCCTACTTTATTGTTTCTCAAATAACCAGGTTCTATTTATTTTGTTAATCTATCACTATAGTGTTGACCCACTTTTTTGGCCAAAATTAAGTCATCACCATGTCCATGTTTCATCCTGTTAGAAGATAGAAACAGCAAAGTTTCAAATTAAAATGTATGTAGAATTTGCACACACATTTGTTCATCCCAGTGATGTTCAAACCAAACAACAAGGGGTTCTGAGAAACATGGACTCTAAGTGGCAGTTAAAACTTGGAGGATGGGGACTCTATTAGTAAAAAGAATAATAGCATAATGGATCCTGGGGGACAAGAACAGCCTCTGTCATTATTCAGCCTAAGAGGTAGGTACATAGGGGAACCTTGGTTTCCTAAGGAGTAAATTTATTCCCTCCCTAGGGGAAACAACCCAAAATGCCATTCAGATTCCGAATCTAGCAAAATGTTCAAGATGTCTGGGTAACTATTACTGAAAGGAATAAGGAAAGACTGCCTACTGGACAGTTGCTGTTTGTGATTCAAATAGATGTTTAGTAACCTCTCTCCACATATAAGCAGGTGTGTGTTGGAGTTGGTGGCACAGCAAAGTGTAACTGAAACACCAAATACAGGTCCACAGGAATACTGCAGTTTGTGTCAGCTATAAAAGAATTTCATGTAGACAAAGATAAATTTACAAGGGGGTACAGAAAAAAATAAAAGATACTAAAATGATGGCAAAGGGCCAGGGATATAGCTCAGTGTCACAGTGCCTGTCTGGCAAGTGTGAGATCCTCAGTTCGATTCCCAGTACCCCACCCCATGATGGTAATGCTCGGAAAGAGGAAAATACAGTATTCATTCTTATAAAGTTGATTTAAAATAAAACATTTTTATGTGGTTAGCATTTTATGTGATTAAAGAGTTGTAAATAAAGGAAAATTTAACCAGTAATTCATATTTTAAAAATTGTAAAATGTATTAAAATGAAACTACATGTAGTTTAATAATGAAATGGTTTTAAAACAAAAATCTGAAGGAAGCTTATAAGTCAAAAATATTTATTATGCAAATTGAAAACATTGTCCTGTGTTCTACTATATTCAGTCTGCCTTCACCTAACTAGGTAGTATCATTTGTTACTTTTATTTTATTTTATCTTATTTTAGTTTAGTTTAGTACTGAGAATCACACTCAGGACTTTATGCTTAGCAGACAGGTGCTTGTGCTGCTGAGCTATATCCCTGACTCTGTCAAATACATTTTAATTCCAAAGCATCACATTTAGTCATAAATTTTGACAATCAAAAGATTAAAATAAAACTTGAATAAAAAAGAACATACTTAAGCAACTTAAAATGTCAGCTTTCCACACATAATTGACAGATTTAAATTTTGCTTTTTTTTTTTTTATTATTCCAGCAAACATTACACTAGAGGAAATGATTGGGAAAATACAAATAGATTCATTAAAAACACAGGCTGATTATTTATTCTGTTACATTCAGAAGTATGCAAAACAATTTAGTTATTGCAAAGCTGTAATTCCTTGTCTAACAAAGCATTATTTTATAAAACTGTAAAGTTGCCACTGATTCCATTGTAATACAAAATACTTATATACACAATACAATATAAAAGTAAACTGTCTAGTGCCTTCCACAAAAGGATATATTATGGAGCTTTACAAATATACCAATTTGTTGATCCAAATTACTTTTTGCTTTAGATTAAAAGAAACCGACTAAATGTTTCACTTTAAATACCAAAGGGATTTTTGTTTATTTATTAAAGAAAAATTTCTAAAGTACCTTGGGTAACAGCAGCAGCAAAATATCTAAAAATCCTCCCACTGTATTCTCTAATTTCCAACATATTATTAAGTCAGAATAAAACATTTCCACTCACAGTTTTGCACTTTGCAACAGCAGAAGGTAATAACTTTTTTAAAAAGTCAATTTCAAAGTGACTTTTTAGTCATACATTCTATAGTTTCTATTACAAATAAGAAAGTACAAAACATAGCAATAGGGCCTGCCTTAGTGTACCACTGGACAATACATAACAGTTATCTACAATTACATAATTATAGAACATATTTTATAAATACTATTGATAAGCATAAAAGGGGTAAGTGTAAGAAAGGCAGCAAGTTTTTATTTTTAAAATGAGAAAATTACTTTAAAATGAAAACATGTAAAGCTGGGTATGGTGATGCACTCCTGTAATCCCAGCACTTGGACGGCTGAGGCAGGAGGATCATTGCAAGTTCAAGACCAGCCTGAGCTACAAAGTGAGCTCAAGACCAGTCTGAACTGCATAGCGAGACCCTGTCTCAAAAAGACCAAAAAAGAAAACATGTAAAACCAATGTTTTCACTCAATTTTAATTGAGGGCATTCAGATTTTTTTATGTTGTTGTCTTTTGGTCAGGAAGTACTTGGATCTACACTGGAAGAACTGGATATAGTTAGGGAATTACAACAGCTAGTAAGTATATCCAAACTATTTAAACTGCACATACTAATGGCTTCAGATAAGACAAAAAGCTTAAACTGTTAGAGGAAATTTTAAAAGAATACAAAATTCATAGTGTCATATTTGAAGAACAGCAGCAGTACAGATTTTGTCAGGAGAGGAGAAAAGAGGGAGAATACAGCACCTTAGTTTTCCTACAATGTAAATGTAACGAAGTTATTTTTCTACTGTATTGCACCATAGTCCAGAAACAGAACTATCAAATGAAAATCTAAGAAATCTGCCTGAAAAGCTTAAAGAATAGAGGATATCTTATAAGTGTGAGTACCAACCTAAATTTTTGAACTAACTAGTTTGTTTTGCATAGGATTTAATAGGACTAATCAAAGGTTCCATGAAGTAAAGACTGCCATGTTATAATATTTTCTTAAAATTCTCTGATTGAAATCCTTCAGAAATATTGTTACATCAATCCTATAATAAGCCAAACATTTCAGTGCCCTCAAAAATGCTATGTTTGAAACATCTTAGTTTTGTACCACCAAGAGAGGAACATGCATAGGGTCATCTTATCACATGCCACAGAAGTTTCCCATCACAAATTATCAGTATTATACAAGATGTACTAATGAAGAGTACTGGTCAGTAAATTAAAAAGCAAAGTTCTCAGTTTAAAATATCAATTTTCTTATTAGACAGAGGTCTTTAACTTAGTCATTGACAGGTTTCATCAGGTCCAGAATTTCCTGAAACTGCATGCAATATTTTATGTGTGTGTTGATGTGCTTCTCCCTAGGAACTAGAACCCACCACCTTTATCAGAGTCTGAAAAGATCAGTTTTGACCCTAAGGCCTACATTATGTGGTAGTGGTTCGCAGGCTGAACTTTTAAGAGCACCTCCTACAAAAAGTGGGAAATGTGAGCTAATGGTTTTTCCTTCCTCCCAATTGAACCAGAACACCTTTGACTTTAATTTTATTACACAGTTTCATTAGCTTTCATATAAAACAAGCTAAAAGTTTTTAAAAGTCACTTAAATTAGTCCTCTTATCCACATTTTTTATTTTAAAAATGCATTTTTTTGAAGCTTAAAAGAAGTAAATAAAATAAAAACTAGTTTACTAAGGTCAGAATACAGCTCAGTTCTCCTTCCTAAAAAGTAATCTATATGTATTTTGGTATGAAACCATAATTATCCTTAAGAATTTAAGCATTATATAAATAAGCATGTTGAAAAAACCTTATATAAGTTAGCTAAGACCACTATGTAACTTTTCCTAACTACTAATGGCCATCTCACTTAAGAGTTAATTATTTTTTCATCAGTTAACTGGCCCTTAAGTAAAATACTCTATTACTAAACAGCTATCTTTTCCTTTGCCAATAGCAATCTGTATATACAGCACTGTTATGAAAGCAGTTCTATAGCATTGATAATTGAGTCACTATATAGGAAAACTTTTTCTTTTTTTGAGGTGCTGGAAATTGAACCTAGGACCTGGTACATGCTAGGCAAGTGCTCTAAGCTACATCCTCTCAGGTGCCCCCACAAGGGGGACTTTTTTAGTGAGTATCCACAAATAATTCTAATCAAAATTTTATATAAACTGAAAATAATTTCTTGGCTTAGAATGGTAGAAAAACATTTTAATTTCAAAGTAAAACTATAAACGACCTTAGCTTTTAGTATTTAGAATTTTTGATTTATGGCAACTTTGTTCCCTTTTAAAACTGGAAGCAGCATTAATACCAAAATGGAAAGAAAACTAGTAGTGCTTTGGCTTCTTTTAAAGCCAGTACTTTTTTTTTATTATTATTTTTAAAAAGCTAGAAGAAAAAAGCTAGAAAACTAAGTATTCCACAAAGGAGGAGAGAAAAGTTGCATGATTTTTCCTTCTGATGAACATAATGTATTTACCCTGTATTTCTTAGTTCCAGGATATGACTTATACAAATTATCATTAACCTAGGAACACTCTGCAAAATGATGGCTTAATTTCTCTAGCTTATTTATTTTATACCAAAAACACTATTGGGGAGGAAGGGAGAAGAGCTCTGTAAATATGAGCATGTTTCATATTTGGTTAAAGCAAGATAAAACTAAAACTGTCTTTCAAAAATTTCAAAAACTCTTGAGCTTTAAAATTATTCTGCATATATACAAATAACAGGCTTCTCCTTTTAAACAAAGCACTATTTTTTAAGTACTTTAAGTACCAAGAACTGACTGTAACACTCAATTCATAACTTATGTATAACAATTTTTATCTAAATTAGTGATTTAAAAGGTTGGAATAAATTAACATTTTAAAGGATATCCTATAATTTAGGAAAATAAAATATTGTACACAGAGCACACATACACAGCTCTGCCACAGTTGCATAATTTTACTCAGAATTTCAAAAAACCCAATATTTGAGGCCTTTTTGCAAATTCTCATTATGATTATGTTCTAGTGTGTTAAACATATACTAGATCACGATTTTTGATCTCTGAGCCTTTATGTTGATCATCTTCATCTGAATGTTGTTCTGAGCCTTGTGAATTAATGTGTTCATATTCAATAGGCTTTGGATAATTATATGGGTAGCCATTGTCATCAAAGAACCGCCGAAAGGTAAATTCATAGAAAGCATGTTCAGGGTGCTTTCCATTTTTATACCATCCATTGAGAGTGTCATTTACATTTTCTTCCTCATTATCATCACTCCACAACTTGTCAGGATCAACAGGGTCAAAATTTGATGTATCTGTTGGGTGTGTGATTTTAGGAATATATGATGCAGACTGCTGTCTCAGATCACTGGAGAAATCAATTGTTTTAAAAAATGGATGAGCTTTTATTTCATCAGCACCATTCTTGCCTAAGCGATCTTCTGGTCCTCGGCAGAGTTTAATAATCAGATCAGAGGCTTCAGGACTCAGTTTAGCTTGTGGGGGGATGTGAAGAGATGTTTGCCAGTTGATGACCTTTAAAGAAAATTAATAAAAATTAGGAAGGAAGAGATGAACAACACTTTCTTCCAACTTTTATGAAAAAAGTATAATTGGACTATTTGTTTTTTAAATAAACTGTGTAGTTATTTCATCATACCTGCATTTAATAATGAATCACTGCCAGAAAATAACCTTTTCACCTATTCCCTCTTCTCCAGGTAATTTAAACTCATGCTACAAGACTCATACATTTTTATATTCTCTATTAAGCCTTTTGGTAAAAATGGCTATTTCAAGCTACCTTGCCTACACCATGTATTTAACTACTATCATATTTCTAGTATTTTGTTGTAGCTATTTATATCCCTATCCTTCTCCTAAAGTAAAAATTCCATAAGGGTTAGGTACTTTATTTTTTTCAGACAAGGTCTTGTTAGGTTGTCCAGGCTGGCCTTGAACTTGCTATCCTTTTGCCTCAGCCTCCCTAGTGCTGGACTTATAGGGATGTACCACCATACCCAACAGGAAACTATGTTTTAATTGTCTTTGTATTTCCTAATACTTGCCTGACACCTAATAGATATTAAGTAAATCTTTGTTCTGGTTTTGAGTAAAGCACAATCAAGAAGAAAGAAGAATGCAAGAGAACTGTCACAAGCAGAGGGAATAGTATACTCTGAACATAATGCTAAAAAGTTTTGGGTAAACTCTGATAAAAGGCAAAATGCACAGTTATTTTACCTAGATAAGAGATCTCTGACTTGATAGGGAATCAAAAAATACCAAATAAATGAATAAATGAACCCTTTTTTCCTTACTCAGCAGCCAAACAGCTATTGTGGAAGTAATAAAAATATACCCTTCTTATATTATATATTAATTTTAAAGTATTATCCTAGGCCAGCATAAAGATACCCCAGCTAATAGAATTTTTTGAAAATTATTCTTAAAAAACAATCATGACAGTAATATTTATGTTTGATTTTATCACTTACTTTATACAGGAAAAAACATAAACATACAATCAGCTGGGTAAGCTTTTATTTTGTGGTACTAAGGATTAAACCCAGGGGCTCATGTGTGTTAGGCAAAGTGCTCTACCACTGAACTATATCCCTAGACCTTTGTAAATTTTATTTTGAAGCAGGGTCTTGCTAAATTGTCCAGATTGGCTTAAACTTATAATCCTCCTGCCTCAGTCTTCTAAGAAGCTGATACTACTTACATTTATTGTAAGAATTTTTTTTTTTATTGGTACCAGCGATCAAACTCACGACTGCATGCTTATAAGGAGGCACTTATGCTGCTGAGCTAAATCCCCAGCCCCTATTGTAAGAAATTTTTAGTTTAAGGTAAAACAAAAGACTAAGCACTTCAAAGAAATATTTAGTTAATTCAAAGATGGACCAATAGAAATTATGTAAGCTGAAGCATCAAGAGAAAAAAATAGAATAAAAAATAAAGTATTACAGATATGAAGGACAGTATCAAATTAATATCATATATATAATAATTAGAATCTCAGGAGTCAGAAGGAAGCAAAAGAAATTTTTGAAGACATATGACAGATAACTGTCTAAAACTGATCAAAATCATCAACCTATAATTCAAGAAGCCTAGTGAACTTTATCAATAAATAAAGAAAACTAAACATAAGTACATCATGGTCAAACTAAAAAAAAAAAAAAACAAAACAATTAAGCAGGGAGTGCAGCAAAACCAAAACAAAACAAAATGTGCCCTACAGGTAGTCAGAAAAAGGTTCCAGTTCTAAGTTAGATGTAGTAGATGCCTTTTACCTTGCCTTTCCCACTGAATGCAATTATAAAACCTAAATAGAATGCATGGAGCAGATACCTAAGGAATCTAAAAGACAAAAAGTCACAGTAATCTAAAAAATAAAAACTCTTGTATCCCACAGACCCAAAGTTGCCCCAAACTTGGAAGGGGTATGGCAGGAACATAGTGGGCCTCAGAAGCCCTTCTAGTTCAGGTTCAAGGAATTCCATGAAAATGGCTTCCTGACAGGAATACAGGTGGCAATAGTGCTTGCAGGCACCTTTAACTGTGAGACAGAACCTTGTTTCCTAAATGGAAATAAAACCATATAGCAGTGATGGCGAAGCTTTTAGAGATGAATGCCCAAACTGCAACCCAAAACCCACTTATTTATCACCAAGTGCTAACACTTCAATTAAATTTGAATACTGAGGTTTTAATTTAGAAAAACAACTCAAACATTAACATCTTTTGTTTTAAAAGAAAAACAACATTTATGTGCTGTAGGTTCACCACCACTGCCATATTGCTATGTAATCCAAAAAAGATGGTTCAAATCTCTCACTTATTCTGTCTCCTTGCTACCTTATCCTGGATGTTGGTGTAGATATGAGACATTTATGGCAGAGTGGAGGTAAATATATGTGTACCTCTCACTACCTAATCAGAAAAATAAAAATGGGAGCCACCAGAAACTGGGAAATACTGTGGAGAGACAATAGGAGACTCATCCTACAGCAGGAGAGACTGGAGGAGACTCATCCCCATAAAGTTGTTTGGGAACTGCTGGGCTTACCATTTAAACTTTATCTATGTAGCTCTGATTCCAAACAACACAATGAAGACTTTGAGAACTGAGAGAAAATAACAAAGCCAAGGGAGAGATTTGCCTAGCAATGTAATCACTTTGAAATGAAATGGTCATTGAAAACACAATGGAATCATGGCCTGAATCAGGCCAGTTTTAATGCATGCTAAAACAATGTCATCATGTTCCATTAGTTTTAAATAAGATGCAGAGTCTCATAATAGAACATTCAAAATATTCCAAAATCAAATATTAAAAAAACTATTCATAGACAAAATAGAAGAAAACTTTCCTGGCAGAGAAAAAGAATTTGATATACTAGATGAATGAGGCATATAGAACTCCAAGTAGCCACGATAAAAAAATAAAAATAAAAAAAAAATGCAGCCAGGAATATCATAGTCAAGATTTCAGAAATTCAACTCAAGAATGGAATCTTAAAAGCTATTAGGGAAAAGAAACAAATCACCTATAAAGGAAACCCCATCAGAATCATAGCTGACTTCTGAGCACAAACTCTCAAGTTAAGGAGAGTTGAAGTAAAATCTTTCAAATTCTAAAAGGGAAACAACCTGCAACCTAGACTGATGTACCCTAAAAAGCTATCTTTCAAGACTAATGGAGAAGTAAGATACTCCCATGACAAAGAACATCTGAGGAAGTTTATAAAATCACCAAACCAGCACTCCAAAATGTTTTAAAGAACATTCAAGAAAGAGATAACAAGGACTACAACTCCATGAACCCCAACAGAAGGAATCCACCAGGAAAGGCAAACAATTAAATAAAGGAAAGCCAAGACTGATTAAAAGAGATAAAAAAAAAAGGTCACTACATCATTATGAAAGGAACAATCCCAGAGAAAGAGATACCAATCATTAATACATATGCAACAAATACCAGTGCACCCAGGCATGAAATATCAAATAAGCTCTAATACAATTGTATTGGGAGGTCTCAATACCCCATTGTCACAAAAGACAGATAAACTAGACAAAAAAAAAATCACAAAAATTAGAACTGAATCAAACTTTTGAATAAATGGACTTAGTAGATATCTACAGAGTGTTCCACCCACATCAGGATACACATTCTTCTCAGCTGCATGTGGGATGTTCTCCAAAACAGACCATATACTAGCTCATAGAACATCCTTAGGTAAATGCAAAGAAAGTGAATTGTTTTGTTTAGCTTGGTTTTATTCTGTTTTGTTTTGTTAGATTCTACTATGTCTGATGGTATGGGAAGCTATTTCAAAGATAACAAAATATAATTGTTTTGAAGTCCTGTATTGCTTTTATTGTTTCGTTTTGATTGGTTTTATTCTGTTCTGTTTTGTTTGATTTTATTAAATCTTATAGTATGGACAGATTTTTTTTTTTTGGTACTAGGGAATCAAACTCATGACCTTCCATTTGCCAGGCAGACGCTTATGCCACTGAGCTAAATTCCCAGCATATGGACAGGTATTTTAAAGATAACATCAGGTATTATGGGTAGCCACTGTTGATTTTCTATTATCTTGTTTTGAAATCCTATATTGCTCTTATTGTTTCTTTTTTATTGCCTTTACTCTGTTTTATCTTGTTTTATTCTCTTTAAAATAAAAGTTTAAAAAAAGGAAAAAAAAGAAATGACAAGAAATTCACAGACACATGGAAATTAAAAGGTATCCTTCTGAACAATCAATGTGTCACAAATGAAATTAAAGAAATTAGACAATTTTTACAGTTGAACAATAATGACAAAAAATGATAATGACAATACAACATACTGAAACTAATGGGAGACAATGAAAGAAGTCCTAAGAGGGAAATTTATAGCAGTAAATATCCATATCAGGATAACAGAGCAAGTGCATATATATAAACAACTTAATGGTGAACCTCAAACTTCTAGAAAAAGAAGAGCAGGCTAAGCCAAAAGCTCATATGAGGCAGGAAATTATAAAGATCAGAGAAATTAACACACTGGAGACAAAAAAAAAAAGAATAAATCAATACAAGCATTAGTTCTATGAAAGATTAAATCAAATTAAAGAAGCCTTATCCAACCTTATAAAAAACAAGGAAAAGACTCAAATTCATGCAAGTAGGAATAAAAAGGATGAAATCACAACAGACCCTGCAGAAATCTAGAAGATCATCTACTTTATACCTACTTTGAAAACTTGTATTCTAATAAAATGGAAAATACAGAAGAAATGAACAGATTCCTAGATACATATGATGAGTTACCAAAGCTGAATCAAGAGGATATAAAAATCCTAAATAAACCAGTATCAAACAATGGAATCAAAGATGTAATAAAAAACTTACCAACAAAGAAATGCCAAACCCCTGACTGATTCACTGCTGAATTCCACAAGAAATTTAGAGAAGACCTAACACCACTACTGCTCACTCTTTAAGGAAATTTAAAGGAAAGCAATACTCTCAAATTCATTCCTGGAAGCAAGCATTACCCTGATACCAAAAACCAGAGGAGGACCCAATTAAGAAAGGGAATTACAGGCCAATTTCCCAAACGAACATAGATGCAAAAAACCTGAATAAGATACTGGCAAACAGAATGCAGCAAATCACCAAGAAGGATTATATAACATGACCCAGTGGAATTCATCCAAAGGATGCAGGGATGGTTCAACATATGTAAACCAATAAATGTAACACACCATATTAACATAGCAATTACAAAAATCATATGATCATCTCAACAGACGCAGAAAATGCTTTTGAAAAGTCCAACACCTATTCATGATAAAAACCTACAGAAAATTAGAATAGATGGTTTTTATCTCAATCCATTAAAAGCCATCTATGACAAACCAACAGCCAAACTCATGCTAAATGGACAAGAACTGAAAACTATCTAAAATCATGAACAAGATAAGGATATCTATTGTCTCCACTCTTATTCAACATAGTCCTGGAAACTTTAGTTGGAGCAATTAGACAAGAGAAAGAAAGAAAGAAAGAAAGAAAGAAAGAAAGAAAGAAAGAAAGAAAGAAAGAAAGAAAGAAAGAAAGAAAGAAAGAGAAAGAAAGAGAAAGGAAAGAAAAGAAATAAAGATAGAAAAGGAAGAAGTTAAACTATCATTATTTGCAGATGACATGATACTTTACACAGAAGACCTCAAAAACTATACCAAAAGACTACTAGTTTTAATAAGCAAATTCAGTAATGTAGTTGGATATATAAGTCACCACTCAAAAATAAACAGGCTTCCTATTGATAACAAACTCACAGGGAAAAATCAGGGAAACAATACCTTTCATAATAGCATCCAAAAAAAAGAAGGAAGGAAGGAAGGAAGGAAGGAAGGAAGGAAGGAAGGAAGGAAGGAAGGAAGGAAAAGAGAAGAGAAAGAAAAAGAAAAAGAAAAAGAAAAAGAAAAAAAAGAAATACTCAGGAATCAATCTAATGAACAATGTATAAGATCTCCACATTGAAAACTATAGTACTCTGAAAAAGGAGATTGAAGAGGATATTAGAAAATGGAAAGACATTCCTTGCTCTTGGGTAGGAAGAACCAATAGAGTGAAAATGGCTATACTTTCAAAACTGTTACACAGATTGAATGCAATCCCAATCAAAATTCCAATAGCATATCTCACAGAATTAGAGAAAACAATTCTTAAATTCACCTGGAACCAGAAGAGACCTAGAATAGCAAAGACAATCCTGGGAAACAAAGACAAGCAGGAAGCATCACAATCCTTGACTTGAAATTATATTATAAAGCTTATAAAGCTACTATGATAAAAAGTGTGGCATTGGCAAAAACAAAAACAAAAACAAAAAAACAGACCCAGACCCAAAGATCAATGGAACAGGTTAGAAGATGCAAAAGAACTCCAGACCTACTACGCCAACTTACCTTTGACAAAAGTGCCAAACACATTCACTGGACAAAAGCCTATTTATTTATTTATTTATTTTAAAGGGAGTAAAATTAAACACAACAAAACAGAACAAAACAGGACATAAGAAAGCAATGTAAGATATATAATTTTCAAAACTGAACAGCCAGAGATCTTCACTATCTATCATATTGTCTCTTGTTTTCTTCCAAATAATTGTCCTTATCTTTACATACAGAGAATTCATACAAAACAACATAGTATAAAACAGATCTGAACAGAATGAGGAAGGTGTTTTAGGTCTTCAAAGCCAGAAAATAGAGAAGTCACTAATGGCTGTCATAGTGTCTCTCATTCTGTTCAAAATAGGTGTCCATACTTTCATGTATGTTGAGATTAAACAAAACAGGGAGGGGAGTGATTGCTTGGTTTCCCGGTGCCCCAGGTCCCAGCATGGTACAGGTCTCAGGAGACACTGGTAGCTCCCGCCCTGAGCCACCAGAGCCTGCTAGGTTCATAGCCGCTTACCAGGGAGGGGAGTGGTTGCTTGGTTTCCCGGAGCCCTAGGTCCCACATTGGTGCAGGTCTCAGGAGACACCGGTGGCTTCTACCCTGGGTCGTCACAGCCTGCCACACTTACAGCCACTCACCAGGGAGGGAATTTGATTTGTTTGTTTTTTGAGATAAAGTCTCACTATGTAGCCCCGGCTGGCCTCAAACTCACAGTGATCCTCCTGCCTCAGCCTCCCAGTGCTGGGGCCGCAGGCCTGTGCAGCCACACCTAGCTGAAAGTTAATTTTTTAGTAGTAGTAGTAAGCTGTTTCTTTCTAATGAATTGACCATTTCACTGCCCAAGTTTTGAAATGGCCAACAGACCCTAGAAAGACATCTCTTTAGGCTCCTGTTTGAAACCAACAGCATCAGGTAGCTGCCGGCCTTGATTCAGGGCCAGAAGAAAGCCTCTTTAACAAATGGTGCTTGAAAAACTAACTCTACATAAGCATAAGATTAAAACTGGATGCATATTTTTCACCATGCACAAAACTAAAAACAGTACGGTGTCTTAATATCAAAATAGAAACATTAAATCTTCTGGAAGAAAGAGTAGGTAACACTCTTGAAGACACTGGTGTAAGCAAAGACTTTATGAACAAAATCCTGATTGCACAGGAATTATCACAAAGAATCAACAAATGGGATCTCATCTTATTAAAAAGCATTTGCCGAGCAAGACAAACCACCAACAGAGTGAAAAGACAACTCACAATGTGGGAAAAATGTTTGCTAGTTGTTCCTTGGACAAAGGATTACTATCAAGAACATAAAAAAAAAATTCAAAAAAAAACTAGTCTTCCCAGATTTAAAGGCCAAATTCAAAAATGGGCATTCTGAGATGAATACATATTTCTTAGAGGAAGAAATACAAACAGCAAATAAATATGTGAAAAAATGTTCAACATCACTGGTCATTCAAGAGATACAAATTAAAACAATACTGAGATTCCACCTTACCTCAAAAAGAATGGCTACTATCAAGAAATCAACCAATAACAAATGCTGGAGGGGCTGTGGGGAAAAAGGAACCTTTTTCCACTGTTGGGAGTGCAGACTGGTATAATCACTCTGGAAATCAGTGTGGAGATTCCTCAAAAAACTAGGATTGGAGGTCCCATTTGACGCAGCTATTCCCCTACTGGGTATCTTCCAAAGGAATTAAAAACATCATACCACAGCAGTATATGTGTGCCCATGTTTATAGAAGCACAATTTGTAATAGCTACATCTTGCAAACAACCTAAATACCCATCAACTGATGAATGGATGAAAAACGTGATATTTTTACACAATGGAGTACTACTCAGCCATAAAGAAGCAAAAACTAGAGATTTCTGTAGGTAAATAGATACAAGTGGAAACCATACTCAGAAGTGAAATAAATGAGACACACGTGTGAACACTGGAATGTCTCTAGTGTGAGAAGCTGAAAAAAATTGTGTGTGTGTGTGTGTGTATATATATATATATATATAGCTTGATAGATATTTAAGATAGATAATACTAATTTTTTTCAGTTCATTGAAAAAAAAGCTTTGTTTTGACAAATAAATCAGACATCTTAGAGGCTGGGGATTTAGCTCAGTAACATAAGTGCCTGCCTGGCAAGCATGAGGTCATGAGTTCAATCCCCAGCACCCCCCTCAAAAGAAAAGAAAAGAAAAAAAAAATCAGACATCTTGTACTCTGAGTAATTTAAAGATAACAATATACAATGTCCATTGTTACTCTATAATTACTGTGTTTTTAAATTTTTCTTTAAAATAAGTGATTGAGTAGTCAAAGTGCAAAAATGTTTTATGATCACCATCTAAAAATTACTTTTGTTTCTAAAAAAGCAGATTAAATAACTTTTAAGATTTTTTCCATCTTGATTTTGAAATTCTTAAATATTAAGTTTCAGAAATAAAAGAAAAAAGTGAAAGAATTGCAAAAGAAACAAAATTCACTCATGGCTTCATATAATTAGCTATATCAAAATAAGAAATAAAAATAAAGTTCAAAGTAAAGTTTCTATTTTAACTTGCTTAATTGAAGTTAGAGTAATTTTTAAAACTCAAATTCACTAAGTTTCTGAAATTCTCTTAAAGGTTGTTTCAAAAATGGATACGTGTTAAACATGGCATTGTCTCCCTAGCATAAGAAGCTGAAAGAGTAAAGGTCGAAAATGTATAATAGATACTGTGAAAAGAGAAGAAACTGTTCAAATGGAAAGAGATGGGATGGGGGAAAGGAAAAAAGGAAGGGAAAAAGAAAAAATACATACATACATATATACACAAGATAGTTAAGATACATTACTAATTTCTATTGTTCACTGAAAAAAAGGTTTGTGCTTATATGGATTGATCAATTTTTCATGCCTCTTATAATCTGAGCAACTACTTTGAAGATAACAATACTCAATATATTAACCATTGTTACTCTCCTAGTATCTTGTTTTGAAATTTTGTATTGTTTTATTTTTTCTTTAAAATAAAAAAATACAACAAAAAATATATTCAGATTACAATCTAAAATGACTCAGCATTTGAAGAACCAGCAAAATTTCAACTAACAAAAGGGCAAGACAGCCAGGGATATAGCTCAACAGCACAGCACCTGCCTGGCAAGTGCAAGGTCCTGAGTTTGATTCCCCAGAAAAAAAAAAAAAAAAGGACAATCAACAGACAAGGTTGAGATGACACAGACGTTAGAATTACATAATGTAGCCATTACAATAGTGTCCTCAGTAAAAGTAAGCAGTATAGAAATGTAACACCTCAGCAAACTGACTGAAAACACAAATTACTAAAATTAGGGCCAAGGATATAGCTCAGTGGCAAAAGTGTCTGCCTGGCAAGCACAAGGTCCTGAGTTCAATTCCTAGTACAAAAACAAAAGTAAAAACTAATGGATGGTGAGAAAAAAAGGAAAAAGTGGAAACAAAGCTTTTATAAATGGAGAGGAGAGGTTGAAGGAAGGGTTGGACAATAAAAAAAGAATCAAGTTATAAAATGTACAGGTACAAATTCTCTGATCAATATGATTGATCAGTATGTATTTCTACGATAAAATTTGATTGAATAAAAAAATAAAACTAATGGATGGGAATGATACAATGTGAGCCAGTGAATAGGGTAGATTAATAAAAGTTACACAATCTGAACAATAGAGAGAACAAGGATTTAAAATATGAATAGAAGCTGGGCATAGAGGTGCTCACCTATACAGCACTCAGGAGGCTGAGGCACGAAAATTGCCACAAGTTCAAAGCCAGCCTGACCTACACAGTCAGACCCTGTCTCAAAAAACAAAACAAAAAAAGATCCTCAGTAATCTGTGGGAGTACACCAAAAGGTTTAACATTCCTGTTACTGCAATCTTATGAGGAGACAAGATGCACAAAAATATTTTAAGAAACGATATCTGAACACTCCCCAAATTTGATGAGACATAAATCTACAAATTTAAGATGACTAGTAAACATCAAATAGGGTAATAAACATAGACACATCACGATTAGAATATTGAAAGGAAAAGACAAATTAATTGAAAGTGATGAGGAAAAAAAAAAAGAAAGTGGCCAGAAAAGTGATGTATTACTTAAGGGATAGGGATGATTACAGATCTTTTTAAATTATAGAAGACAAAAGGAAGTGGACATTTTAATTTGCTGCAAGAACTGAAATGCAGAATACATACAGTTATAGTTTGGCTTCACCAAAACTCATTGTGAGGTTTGGTCCCCAATGTGGTAATATTAAAAGACAGTGCAACCCAAAAGAGACTTTGAGCTAGGAGATGGCATACACCTGAAGTCTACCTGGGAGGCTATGGCAGAAAGATCTCAAGTTTAAGGATAGCCTGAGCAACTTAGCCAGAGCCTGCCTCAAAAATAAACAAACAAGTAAATCAATCAATTAATTTAAAAGGTCTGGTGCCACAGATTAGTAGTAGTAGAACACTTGCCCAAGGATATGTGAAGCCCTGGCTTCAATCCCAAGAAGGTAGGGGGCAAGGGAGGCATCATGTCATACAAATTTTCCTTCATGAAGGCATTTCATGAAGGGATTAATGCTGTCTCACAGTAATGAATTTGAGTTCCTTTTTTCACAGGACTAGATTGATTGGTTACTACTACAAAAGTACTTTATTACCAAAGCAGGGCTCTTCCTTGTGTTTTGTCTCTTCTGTACATACCTCCTCACTTCTAATTTCTGCAATGTTAAGGAAGTAGCATGAGGCTTTCCCGATGCATTCACTCAATCTTGGACTTCCTGGCCTTCAGGCTCATGAGTCAAAACCCCTTTTCTCTATAAATTACCCAGTCTCAGCTATTTCATATAGCAACAGGAAATTGAGTAACACACATATCAAGTGATAATGTCCTAACAGTAAAATAAAGACATTTTCAGATAAAATTAAAAGCCAGTATACCTTGCTGAAGAAGTTCTTCAGACAGAAGAGTTCATGGAAGAAATCTTGAAATAACAACAACAAAAAATCTTGAAACATCAGAAATTCAGAAAGAACAACATCAAGGGCTGAGGATTTAGGTCAGTGGCATAAATGACTGCCTCGAAAGCGTGAGGTCATGAATTTGATCCCCAGTAAAAAAACAAAACAAAACAAAACAAACAAACAAACAAACAAAAAAGAACAACATCCAAGCAAATATAAATGACTATCCTTTTCATTTGAAATTCTTTAAAATAAGTTGGCTGAATGTAAAAATTGTAACATGGTATATGTTTTAACTTAATTCTCTGCTGTTTTTCAGCAGCATTTTGCATCTTTTAGCACACAGATATTCATGTTCTGTTAAGATTTACGATTAAGTATTTTACTTAGGGGAAACTATTACAACTGATACTAAAATTTTAGCTTCTAAAAAAATTTAGCTTCTAGTTGTTCCTTGATTGAATGCAGACATGCAATTAATTTTTATGTTTAATTCTCATATGTCACAACCTGGCTAAACTCATTTACTAGTCTTATAAGCCTCTTTATAGAATCCCTGGAATTTTTTAAAATAGAAGATTATTGTCATATGTGAATAGGGAAAGTTTTTATTTCTTCCTTCAATCTGTGTAGCTTTTATTTCTTTTTGTTGCATATTAAACTAGCTAATAAGATTTCCAGAACATAATATTCATGAGAATGGACACCCTTGTTTTGTATTCAATCTTAGCATTCAATTACACACATGCACACACACAGATGTGTATATGTATACTAATATAAATATATATAATAAAAACTAAAATGAAGGCAAAATGAAAACACACCGAGATAAACCTGAGCAAATCCATTATCAGCAGACTTACCCTATAAAAAATTCTAAAAGAAGCTTTAAAATATTTAAATAAGATAGAGATAGTCATGGAGGGTGCAGAAAAGATATCATCTCAAGACATAAGAATGATTAAGAGTGAAGCAGGTTTTACACGGCATGGCAGCATACGCCTATAATCCCAATACTTGAGAGGCTGAAGCAGGAGATTCAGTTCAAGGCCAGCCTGGACTACATAGTGAGTTTAAGGACAGGATGAACTATATAGCAAGGCTGTCTCAAAAAACCAAAACCAAACAGAACAGAAAATAATTAAGCAGGTTCATCAGAAAGGAGATGGGGTTGTAGAAGACAGAAGAAAAGTAAGACATTCCAGAGACAAGGAATGGTATGAATAAAAAACAGAAGACAAGTCTTTGTTTTAACCCATGCACTAAGGAAACATTACAGGGTTTTAAGTAGAACAATAAATGTTCAAAATTGTGGTTGACTTCTCACGTAAAGTGGTGGAGTTATTTTCAGGGGCAAATATACACCTTTGTACTTTGGGGCTAGAATAAGCACAGAAGACAATAAAGCCAGGAAGTAGTGAGTGATGAGGAGTAATTAAAATAAATCCTCAAAAGACACTAAAGACCTTTATCACAATAAAACATGAGTATAGTGTGTGACAGTGAATATAAGAATACAGTGAGAGTTGACATAATAAAGATTAGAATTTATACATGAAAAAAAAATTTTTTTTTTTTTGGTACTGGGGATCAAACTCATGAACTTGTGCTTGCCAGGCAGATGCTTAAGCCACTGACCTAAATCCCTGGCTATACATGGAATTTTAGTGGATTTATTCTTTTTTTTTTCCTCCAGACAAGGTCTTGCTTGCTATGTAGTGTAGGCTGTCCTTGAACTCACAGTGATCCTCCTGCCTCAACCTTCCAAGTTCTGGGATTACAGGCATGTGCCACCGTACCTGGTTTGGGTTCATTCTTTTTTTTGGAGGGAGGGGTCATTCTTTAACTTCAGATTAAAGTGCTCTAAGTGAAGTATGAGGTGAGCATCCTTATCCAAACCTCCAAAATATTAAATGGTCTAAAATTTAAGACCTTCTTTTTCTTTTTAAATATTGGGGATTGAACCAGGGCCTTTGCAATGAGTCTCCCTAAATTGCCAGGCTGGACTCAAATTTGGCAATCCTCCTGTTGTAGCCCCTGCAAAGTGCTGGGATTATAGATGTTATCAACCATGCCCATCTGAAGTTCAAAACATTTTAAAGTACTCACATGGTATTACAAGTGGAAAATTTCACACCTACCCTCATGTGACAGGTCACAGTCTAGACAAAGTCCAATGGTCTGGTGCTGAGTAGTAGAATATTGTACTTGGTGTATAAAACTGCCCTTAGGCGATGTGCATAAGGCATATATGAAACATAAAGGATAGAGTGTTTGCCTAGCATGCATAAGGCCCTGGGTTCCATCACCAGCACCACAAAATGAACAAACCAAGAAAACAAACAAATTTCATGTTTAGGTATCTCATTAGATATGCAAATTTAAAAATCTGAAAAATTCAAAATCTGAAACATTTCTGACCTCAAGCATTTTAGAAGAGGTATACTTAACCTGTACTAATAAATAATGGTATATGATATAGGACTCTGTGACAATTATTTTGGTATAGGTTCTGTATCTTACCTTCATTTGTGTTTCTAATGGTGTTTGTGCCAAGAAAGGAGGTTGTCCCACCAACATTTCAAAAAGAATAACACCAACACTCCACCAATCACACAACTGTGTATAGCCTAAAGATACCAAAATTATAGTTATTTATAAGCAATCTTTTTAAGTGCTTGGAATTAATATGATCAGTATTAACATTAAATCACCAATTTATATTGTCAGATCAATACTTTTCCCAAAATCTGAAAAATAAAGGATATTCTAGTGGTAAGTTCTGGCCTATTGAGATTATTTATGAAATAAATAAATGTTCTACCTGTTCGAAGCAACACTTCAGGTGCAATATAATTGGGAGTCCCAACCAAAGAATGTGCTAGACATCGCTGGTGCTGGCGAGCAGCTCTGCGCTCTAGAGGCTTTAACCTGTCTCCACATCGACAGTTGGAGGGATCGCCCCACTCACTGCTGAAATCCATGCTATCTTGCCGTGGATGGTCACCTGGACAGTAAAAAGAAAATAAAGCAACAAAGAAAAGATAAACCTCAAATCTGTTTAATCTTTTAATTTCTTGACTTAGGGTTAACATTCTCCCTTATGACAAATCAAAACACAAACTGTGCCAAATCACTGGTGATGTTTAATACTAATAAGAACCAGTTTTAAGAGTTACAGAAAAAGTTTTATACTAAGAAAAATATGAGTAATTTACTCAGTGTTAAACAATAAATCATGAGCAGCTAGGTTTATGAATATTATTCAAAGAGCTCGAGTGTAGCTCTGTGGCAGAGGGCTTCTTTAATATGCATAAAGACCCAGATTCAATCCCTAGTGTTAGTATTAGGGAAAAAATGTTATTAAGACTTCTCTGTTACTGCTCTGGGCAAATTTCCAAACAAAAAATGACAAAAATAAAAAATAAAAAGTTCTTCACACAGGAAACTTACAGACAACACACACACACACACACACTTAAAGAAACTTAGTGATGGTGGGGCTAAGTATAGCTCAGAATTAGAGTACATGTTTAAACATACACAAGGCAGCACTGTGTTCAATCCCCCAGCACCATAAAACAAAACAAAAAATGAAAAAACAAAAAGTCTGGGTATGGTGGTTTACATGTCCAGTCTCAGCCACTTAGGATGCTGAGGCAAGATGACCTGAACCCAGGAATTCAAGTCCAGCCAGGGCAACATAGCAAGACCTGTCTCTTATTTTAAAACAGGGCTTGGGAGAGTGTAACATGGTAAAGTATCCCATACAGATCATCAGCCCAAATGACAAAACAAATGTAGCTGAACAGCACTACTAGACTGGGAAGCAAGGGAGGTAAATTGAGAAGGTGGCATTTGCTGGGATGTGAAACACAAGAAAGACTTAACCATTCAAAATTCAAGGCAAGGTTTTCCACAAAGAAACAGCAGAGAGAAGACTAGTATAGCTGAGAAAGAGGAGAATTTGAAAATGAAGCAGGAGCCAGTATACATGGATTTATATCATGAAAAAACACTGGAGAATCTGAAGCAAGATGGTAACAAGATATGATTTATGTTTATAAAAAGCAAATTTTAGCCAGGTGTGGTGGTACACACCTGTAATCCCAGCACTCGGGAGACTGAGGTATGAGGATCACTGTTAGTTCAAGGCCAGTTACATAGTGAGTTTAAGGCCAACATAAACTATATAGTGAGAGCCTGTCTCAAATTTTACCTACATTGTTGAGAACAGACAATAAGGGGATAAAAGTAAAAACAGAATAATTAAGATGCTATAATCTGGATATGATGGCACAGGGCTATAGTCATAGCACTCTGGGAGGCTGAGGGAAAAGGATCACAAGTTCCAGCTCAGCCTGGGGAATTTAGTGACTTAGTGAAAGCCTGACTCAAAATAAAAGAAAAATATTTTAAGGGATAGAAATGTAGCAAAGGCCTTGTGTTCAATCCCCTGTATTACAAATAATAGATAGATAGATAGATAGATAGCCAGCCAGCCAGCCATAGATGGCTGTTATAAGTCATGTGTGGTGGTACATGCCTGCACTTAGCAAGTTGAGGCAGGAGAATCTCTTGAGTCCAAGAGTTCAAGACCAGCCTGGGTAATACAGTGAGACCCCCCCCCAACCTCAAACAAACAAAAAAAAGAGGCTATTACACATAAACTTGGACTACAATGTGGTAACAGAACTGCAGATGAGTGAATAGATTCAGGATATATTTTAGAGGTAGAATAAACAAGACATTAATAGATTAGATGTAACATGGGTAACAAAAGAATCAGGACAACCAAGTGGGTAGTGGTGGTACATTTACTGAAACAGAGAAGACTGGAGGGTAGCAGATATAGTGTAGTAGTAAAGAGTTCCCTATTGGCAGTGTTTAAACAATCTATTTGTTAAATGTGAAAGGCCTGTTTGAAATCAATGTGGAGATTTATCCATGAGGAAATAGATACAGAAATCAGTAATTTCAAGGAGACCATTGCTGACACAGAGACTTGGAAGTCACTGACATATATTACATGATATTTAAAGCCATGACTGGATGGAGTCATATATAGAAATGTATCTGAAATTAACTGTAATGATTACATTGTATCTGGGAAGTTTCATTAAAATACAATTTTGATTGTCTGTGAAGATCTTTACACAAAAGACTGGATAGAACCTAGGAATCTTATTTTTAGGAAGAACCACAAATAAGATGAATCTGAGACACTAAATTTTGTCCATTTAATGTCAATCTGCATGTATTAACAAAGGAAGCTAATATCTCAGAGGACTACTGTAATTATTAGAGTATATATAAAATACCTAGTGTATAGTAAGTATTCAACAAATGTTACATCAACTTACTTTCACTAGTACTTGAAGGGATCTTGGTGAGGCAGTGTGGTATGGTAGAAATAATATGAGCCCTGTAATCAGACAAATCTCAGTTGAAGGCCTAGCCCTTATACTTAATTTCTGTCTGATCTTGGGCAAGTTACTTCAGCTAACTAAAGTTTCATTTTCTTGGGCCAGGGATTTAGCTCAGCAGCATAAGTGCCTGCCTGGCTAGAGTGAGATCTGGCTGGCTAGTGCGAAGTCGTAAGTTCGATCCCTGGTAGAGAAAGAAAAGAAGGAGAGAAAGTCTCATTTTCTTGAGACTGTTTCACAGTGTCAGAGGATTAAATAGAACCACATACATAAAATGTTTAGCATTAAATTATGTAACAGTCACGTAACGGAATCCTAAATAACAGTGAAAGTAACTGTTATATAAAATATCATGCAGAAACTTCAAACATGTAAGTCAATATAGAAGAATACATATAAATTGATTATATTTACTTTTAAAAACTTTTTTTATTAAAAAAGGGGTAAAACTAAACATAACAAAACAGAACAAAGCAGATCAGAAGAAAATCATGTAAGTGACCCAGATTTCAAAACAAGACAACAGGAGATCTACAGTGGCTACCATAATGTCTCCTGTTTTCTTCTAAATGGTTGCCTATATCTTCACACACAATGAATTCAAACAAAACAAAATAGTATAAAACTGATCAGAACAGGGTAATGAAGGCATTACAGGCCTTCAAAACTAGACAATATGAAAATTAAAAATGGAAGCCATAATGTCTCTTATTCTCTTCAAAATAGCTGTCCCTACCTTCATGTATGTTGAAATTAAACAATACACAACAGATTAAAACCACTCTGAACAAAGAATAGAACCATTATTGGATTTCATAGCATGATGATATGAAATCAACAATGGATACAATAATGTCTTTTTTTCTTCAAAATAGCTGTTCATTTCATCACACATAATATAATCGATTCTCATAAACTGTTTAGAAGTTCTGGGCATGTATAAGCCTCTACATGTATACCTATCCTTTCTGCATTAGAGTGAAAGCAAAACAAAACAGATTACTAGAAAAATAAGAAACAACAAAAAAAATCAAATAAATAACAATAGCGAAGAGCCCAAAACAATAATACTACAGGCCTTCATAACACGTTGGTAGGAAGAGAACTAAGGATGATATGTTACATAGTGAAGGATGATTATATTTAAATAAATGTTCAGAATTAAAAATTAACATTGTATTTAGGGATCTATACATACATGATTAAAACTTAGGGAAAAGCAAAAAAACACATTACAAAATTCTGAAGTAATTATTACCTTTGGAGCAAAGACAAGAAAATGACTGTTTAGGGTAGTCTAAAATATTAACTTGGTAGATATGGAGCTTCATTTAAAAATTACTTCAAAAAGATATTGGTGTAGTCAAAGGCTTTATGACTAAAACCCTGATCACACAGGAACTGTCACAAAGAATCAACTGGGATCTCATCTTATTAAATTCACACAGCAAGAGAAACCACTAACAGAGTAAAGAGACAACTTACAATGTGGGAAAAAACACGTTTGCCTGCTGTTCCTCAAACAAAGGATTACACCCAGAACACATAAAAAACTCAAAAACAAAAAACAAAAACAAAACCCACCCAAATTTAAAGACCCAACCCAAAAATGGACATCTGAGGTGAACACATTCTTCTTAAAGAAATACAAACAGCAAATATCTATATGAAAAACTGTTCAACATCACTTGTCATTCAAGAAATATAAATGAAATATAAATGAAAAAGAATGGCTATTATTAAGAAATCAACCAATAACAAATGCTGGAGGGGCTGTTGGGAAAAGGAACCCTTTCCCACTATTGGTGGAACTGTAGACTGGCACAACCACTATGGAAATCAGTGTGAAAATTCTTCATAGAACTAGGATTGAATGCTCCATTTGACCCAGTTATTCTCTTGCTGTTTTTAATTCCCAAAAGAATTAAAAACATCTTACCACAGTGACCTATGTGCACCCATGTTTATAGCAACACAATTTGTAATAGCTAAATCTTGGAAACAACCCAAAGGCCCATCAACCATAGAATGGATAAATGAGATGTGGTATTTTTACACAATGGAGTACTATTCAGTCATAAAGAATGATGAACTCGAGGCTTCTGTAGGTAAATAGATGCCACTAGAGACCATATTCATAAGTGAAATAAATCAGACTTGCATGTGTATACAATGTATTATCTCCCTAGTGTGAGAAGCTGAAAGAAATTATGTGTGTGTGTATATATAGATATATGTTAAAGATAGTTACACTACTAATTTCTGTTAGTTCATTTGAGACAGCTTTTTTTTTTATTGGTACCAGGGATCAAACTCATGACCATGTGCTTGCAAGGCAGGTCCTTATGCCACTGAGCTAAATCTCCAGCACCCTGTTAGTTCATTTGAAAAGAGAGGTCTGTGCTAATATTGTTTGGACAATTAAATGCCGATATCTTATACTCTGAGTAACTAATTTAAAGATAATATGCAATGTATTAACCACTGTTACCCCCTAATTATCTTGTTTTGAAATTTTGGGTTTTTTCATCTTTAAAATAAAAAACAAGGTAATCTGAGTAATTGTTTTGGTGATAACTATGCAAAATAACAACCTTGTTTTGAAAGCCTACACTGTTACTCTTTTGGGCTCCTTGCTATTGTTATTTGTTTCTGTTTTTCTTGTATTTCACTTTGTTTTGTTCTTCCATCTAATACAGAAAGGCCAGATATACATGTATAGGCTTATACATGCCTAGAATGTCTCCTAAATAATTTACAAGAACTGATTTTATTATATGTAATAGTATGAGCAGCTACTTTTAAAGCAATGAGACATTATGGTAGCCATTCCTGCTTTTGTCATCTTGTTTTGAAGTCCAATAATGCCTTTATTCTAGGATTTGATTGGTTTTAGTCGGTTTTCTATTATTTGATTTCAATATGTGTGAAAGTATAGACAGTTATTTTGAAGAGAACAAGAGATATTATGGTAGCCAATGTTGATTTTCCTATTGTCTGGATTTGAAGGCTGGTAATACTTTCAATCTTTTGTTTGATTAATTTTATACTGTTCTGTTTTGTTTGAATTCAATGTGTGTGAAGATATGGACAACTATTTCGGGAAGAACAGGAGACACTGTGGTAGCCATGGTTGATTTCCTGTTGTCCTGTTTTGAAATCTTATGTTGCTTTCATTGTTCTGTTCTGATCTGCTTTGTTCTGTTTTATTTTCTTTAAACTTAAAAAAATAAATAAAATAAAATAAATTACTTCAAAAATGTTATCTATTTCAAAATTAAATTTTGTAAAGAGGTTAACTTCCAAATGCTAATAATATTTAGAAACAATCAAATTTAGCACTCAGGAGGCCAAGAGGACCAAATTTAAGGTCAGCTTGCACTCCATAGCAAGACTTTGTCTCAAAACACCAAAATAAATAAATAAATAACATACAAGACACATTCTATAAATCTAATGAAGTCCATAAAGAAGTCACCTCACTTTATTCAACAGAGTAAAGACTTGCCCCAGGTCTCTTGGCTCCCATCCAGTGATGATACTAACTTATTATTTTACTGCATAAATAAATTACATTATGATGAACTAAAATAAACTTTTAAGAGTTTACTTACCACTCTGATAGTACTTGGAGTCATGTGTCCATCTGAAGCCAGTGCAGAGGCCAAAGTCAGTCAATTTAATATGACCATCACGATCAATCAAAATATTATCAGGTTTAATATCTCTATGAATAAAACCCATTTTATGAACACTTTCAACTGCACAAGTAAGTTCTGCTATGTAGAATCGTGCCAGATTTTCTGGAAATATTCCCATTCTAATTAACAGGCTCATCATATCACCTCCAGGAATGTAGTCCATTACAAAGTATAAATTGTCCTTATCTTGGAATGAATAATATAAGCGAACTACCCATTCATTGTCAGCTTCAGCCAGGATATCTCTCTCAGCTTTAACATGGGCAACCTGATTTCGAAGCAGAACATCTTTCTTTCGAAGAGTTTTTGTTGCATACAAAGCTTTAGTATCTACTTTTCTTGCTAGACAGACTTCACCAAATGCTCCTATTCCCAGTGTCTTTATCTTGACAAACATAGACTTGTCCATTTTAGCCCTTTTCAGACGAATGTAATTAGATTCTTTTTGGCAAAGCATCTTTCTCATTTGATCCTGGGCATCTTGAGATAATCCAACCTGGGTAAATAAACTAAATGTTAAATGAGGAATTTTCTTCAATATTGAATATTCAGAAGTAGCTTTAAAAAAATCAGGCACATAGTATAAAGGTTAAATGCATAATAATTTTTAATAAAGCATGTTAGAAATGTAGAACATATTCAGAGAAAATTGATAATCAAAAGTGCAGCTTAATAAATAGTTAACAGGATATATAAGGTGAGTATATATGCAAATTCAGCTATTGAGACCAAAAAGAGTAAAAACCAACAGGCAGCTTTCTGTTTCCTAGTCCACTCAAAAATAGCTTCCAAATGTGCAATAAAACAAATGCCTTTTAACATGCATTTTCAACTCTCTCCATGCAGCTCCCTCCCCCAACTTTTCAGGTCAGGGTCTCACTAAATTGCAAAGACTAGTCTAGAATTTGTGATTCTCCTACCTCAGCATCTCAGTGTGCTAGGATTATAGGCATGTGCCAACATACCTGGATTCATCCAAAATTACAGGATTAGACTGTCTTTATTAAATGCTTCCTTTTGTGGCATGCCTAGGCCTCAGACATTCTTCCTTACATTTTATCCTTCATGAAAAAAAATTCTTCTACTGTCTTATGTATTCTTAAAAATGATGTATTTCAAACAAGGAATGCTTTTTATAACCTACCAACCCTTTCTTCCATTCTCAAGAAATAAACTATAATTACTAACTCTTTTCTCTTTCCTAGATCATTAGAGTAAGAGTGAGAGTGATAGTGTATCACTAACACAAAATGCTAAGAGCTTTTCCTATCTCATTTAGATGGGACAACCTAGTTGAAAATATTTTTCTGGTTGAAAATATCTTTTAGATATTTAGGAATATTTCAAAGAATAATCAGTGTGACTTACAAAGATGTCAAAAAGCAGATGAAAACAAAAAAAAACTTTTAGGAAGATATGAATACTTAGATTTAGAAAGGAAAAAGTTTCTTTTGGCTAATAACCAAAAAATCTAAATAGAAAAACAATTCAACTGGAAATGTAGGATTTAAGTTTAGAAGTGTAAGGCTAATTCAAATATAGCAACCTCATGCTTCTGTTAGAATGCATATTTGCATGCAGAATCTTTTAAGAAAGGCTGGCATGCTAGATTTAGTACCAAACTATTTCTCTTAAAAATCTTACTTGCCTACACAGTAATGGAGGCTACAGAAGTCAGCAAAGCTTCCAACACCATAAAAGCTTAAATCAGCTATTAGTGAAAGTGAAGAGGAAAAAGGAAAAATAAACTAAGAAAATACATACAGACAGACTCTAGTAAGAAATCCTAAGTACTATGAAATGAGTAAATAAAAAACTATCATGGTATTTCTCATCTAACATAATTCAGTTTATATTGAGAATAACAATACTATATGGTAAAATCAGATTTGGAATAATCAATTTTATAAGAATAGTTCTCTCAAATATGTTCAAGAAGTTAGACTTTGAGTGGTTTATGTAAGGAGTGAAATGTTTGAATTTTAACAACGTGATAAAAACAACGCTGATGATAGTACTACTATAATATCTATTAAAGAGAAGTATATGAAATCACAATATAGATCAAACTAAAGCATTTACTTATTCTGAGCTCCTTTATACCATACTTTTACTTAATAATTTGAGTATTTTTTTTCTGGGATATTATTAAAATAAAATTAGAAGGGGTAATAATTGAAAGGAGACATCACTGACACTTTTTAATTAGACCTCTGTGATCAATAAACCAAAAACTTACACCTAAAAAGAAATGTAAAAAAATATCTTCTTTTTCTTTTTTGCTACTGAAGATTGAACTTAACAGTTTTCACATTAAGTTACAGCCCTGAACAACTTTCAACCCTTAGTTTATATTTTAATTTAAACATTTGCCATATTTTAAATATCAAACTTCATAAGGTGTTTTGTTTTTGTTTTTGTTTGTTTTGTTTTTGGTGACAGGCATTGAACTTGCGACCTCACACTTGCCAGGCAGGCACTTATGCCACTGAGCTAAATCCCCAGGCCTAGTGTGTGTGTGCATGTGCGTGTGTGTGTATATATATATATTTTAAATCAGTACCAGGGATCGAACTCATGACTGCATGCTTGCAAGGCAGGCGCTTATGCCACTGAGCTAAATCCCCAGCCCCCCTAGTTTATATTTTTGAGACAGAGTTTTGACAGGGTCTTACTAAGTTTCCCAGGCTGGGCTCTTACTTCAGCCTCCCAGAGTGTTGGGATTACAATCATGTGCCACCATGACCCACAAAACAATGTTTCCTATGTATGTCAGGAGATGACAGAGATATTACTAGTTGATTTTTAATATTCTAACATAATGTATAAGTATAGAAAATAACTTTTGCTCCAATTTCCATAAAAAGGGATAATATACACCTAAATTTGTATGCCATAGTTATATTTTTTTTAATTTGCACCAGAACTTTTTTATAGGAAATTCTGAGTAAATTTTGAAATTCTATAAAATGCAATATTCAAAAGTATTTTACAGGGCTGGGAATACAGCTCAGTGACACAGTGCCTGCTTAGCAAGCAAAAGGTCCTGAGTTCGATTCCCATTGCCAAAGGAAAAACAAAGCAGTTTGCTCACTTAAATTATTAATATATTACATTTAGTTATATGAAGAAAAACACTAGAGCAAAATACTTTAAAATAAATACCAAGTAAATACATTATCAGATACAAAAATAGATATTTCAAAAGGTTTTACCCGCATCATTTCATTCTCTAGTTGTTTTTTACGATGCAGACGTTGCTGATGAGATTTGAGGACATTTTCTACATGTTGTTCCATATAGAATTTAAATGCTTGAGGAGAGTAACTCTGAATACGAGATTCCCTTCGCTCTTCATCTCTTTTGTTTTTTCTAACAGTGATAGGTGAAGTTGTAATCTGCTTCTTTTCTTTATCCCCACTATCAACATTTTCAAAACTTTTCTCATCCTCATCTTCCTTGGGCAAGCTAGACTGGTCTTCTTTGCTAGACTTATTTATTGATTCATATGAAGGAACTGGTGGGTTTTGATGTAGCAGATGTTTTGGATAAGGTGGTGGTGGACCTTGGTAGGTTGGAGCTTCAGCAACAGATGTCATAACAGTAACATTTGAAGTGGTACCCTCAGAAAAAGGGTTAGGTTGAACAGTTTGAACTGGCTGTGGTATCCAAGAAGGGTGGGTAGGTGCTAAAGCAGTCTGTAGCTCGGGTTTTAATACACGCATGCTTTTCACAGGCTGTTGAATAGGAGCTGGTGTGATCGCAGTGACTGTTGTAGCTGAAGGCTGAGAATTAGCTGAGTGACTTGTTCTATTTCCTAATGGGTTATTGAAAGAATTTGACCTGACTGGTATGTTAGGTTGCCATGTGGGAATTTCATGCCCGCTGCTTGGGGATGATTGGGCAGGAGCAGAAGATGACTGAGGCCAAGTTGTCTGCAGTCCAGGGATGTTAATGTTGTAAAGTTCCATGTTATGACTATTTCTGTTTGGCACCATCACAGACTGAGGCATGCTTCCATTTGTATATGATGAAGGCGCAGTAGATCCCACTGTTTGTAAAGTGGAAGGGCTTTGTCCATTAGTTGGTGTCAGAGGATATGGAGGGGGTGGCTGCCGATTCACCGTGCCAGCTGGGATATTTTGGTGTATCATAAAATCAGTTTGACCTCCATTCTGAATTCCAGATCTCCCTGGTGTAAAGGTAAATTTGTTAGAACTCTGCATGATGATTGGCTGTCTGCCAACAGGAACAGAACTAATGCCTCTCTGTCCCTGGTTAGGAGGATTCATAGTGGAAGTGTTAAGAGGTGGTGGAGGATAACCCTCTTGCCATGCCCCAGGTGGAACAGGAGAGATTCGGGAAATTACATATTCCATGTTCCCAGAATACCGTTTTGTTTGAGAGTTTGGTTCCCATGATGGAGGAGGTGGAGTTGTACCTCGTGGAGGGGGAGTTTGGCCTCTTGGAGGAGGTGGTGGAGTGACACTCCTTACTTGAGGAGGTGGTGGGGGATTTACTCTCTGTCCATTGTTTGGGTGAGCTTGAAATGTTGTTATACCGGATCCTGATAAAGGTCTTCCTACATCTGTCTGCGAGTTGGGACTTTCAGAACAATAGGCTACATTTTCTCCTAGAGGTGGGCCATGTCTTTGAGGAACCAAGGACTCTTTAGAACCTTTCCAGCTTTGTTTGCGGTTAATTGACTGCTGCATACCTCCTATGATCATAAAAGAGAGAAAAATCATGTTTTTAACCTCTTAGTTTTGAAGAATTTATCTGCAATTTCAGTACTTCCAGATATTATTCAGTTCTCTTTCAAGAACTATTAACAATAAGAATGACTTTAAGAAATCTGCTACAGTACAGGTACAAACTCCCTATTATGGATGTGTTCATTATGTATATCTAAAATGTACCAATAAATTAATAATAATAAAAAAACAGTAACAAATGCTGGTGGGGCTGGGGAGAAAAAGAATCCTTATCCACTGTTGGTGGGAGTGTAAATTTGTATAACCAGTACAGAAATTAGTGTGGAGATTCCTCAAAAAACTAAAACTAGATGTTTCATTTGACCCAGCTGTTTCTGTTCTTGGTATCCTCCCAAAAGAAATAAAAATGCCACACCACAGCAATATATGCACACCCATCTTTACAGCAGCACAATTTGTAATAGCTAAATCTTAGAAACAGGTTAGATGCTCATTAATGAATGAAGATAAAGAAAGTGTAGTTTTTATATACAATGGAGTACTACTCTGACATAAAAAGGATAAATTTAGGACATTTTTAGGTAAATGGATGTACCTTGAGACCATACATTTAAGTGAAATAAATCAGACACATTATATTAAAAAAAATCTGCTACGTAGTAAGATCCTGTCCCCCCCCCCAAAAAAACAACAAAAAAAGCAGAAATCTCTTGTAAAACATGGTGATTTGTTAATAACAATGTACTGCATTCTTTTTTTAATGGAAAAAATGAGACAAAACTTCATAGCAAAATAACAGAAGAATAACAATAGATAAAAAACATTGTGTACTATCATCTATAAAGTAGTTACTCGGAGTACAAGACAGGGGCATGAAAAATTCTCCAAATGGTATTAGCACAAAACTTTCTTTAATGACCTAAGAGAAACTAGCAGTATATCTTGTATTTTTTTCTTTTTCTCTTCCTTTCCCCTTTCCCCCACCTTAGTTCCTCTTTCCTTTTGTATTCCTGAAAATTGCTCAGATTTTCCCACTACTCTGTGATCTCACTGCAAAAACCTCATGAAGTATATGTTAATTAGTTCAATTTACATCAAAAAGAAAATATTATCTAACTTCAGTAAGTGGTTTTATTTTACCTTTTAAAAATTTCATTTTTCATGGCCATGGTAGAACCCAGGCGGCTACACAAAGAAGCAATTTGTCCACCCTCTTGGTAAGGGCCTCTTTCCGGCGTGAGCCAGGAGAACCAGCAAGCGGCCCCTAAGATCTGGCTACGGCCATGGTGGAACCCAGGTGGCTGCAAAAGAAGCAGTTTGCATACTCTCTAGGTAAGCACCTTTCTCTGGCATGAGCCAGGAGGAGAACCAGTGAGTGGCCCCCAAGATCCGGCCACGGCCATGGTGGAATCCAGGCGGCTGCACAAAGAATCAATTTGCCCACCCTCTTGGTAAGCGCCTTCCTCTGGTGTGAGCCAGGAGGAGACCCAGTAGTGTCTCCTGTGAGCCTACTGGTGCACAGGCTTGCAATCAAACATCCCAAACCTCCCCCGCTTCGTTAGCAACTGGGGACAGAGGTCTGAGCATCTCTTGGGAGGATGACTGTATGTAATATAGCAAATATGGGGGGTCTCCTCTATCTTCTCTTTGAAAGCAAATGTTGTTTTCAGTTTTGTCTCATTATGATTAATTACTTTACTCTATTCAATATTCTCTTTTGATTGGTTTTATAATGTTCTGTCTTTGGTTTGATTTTGCTATACCTAACTGACTAGACAACTATTTTCTGAAGATAACAAGATATACTATGGTACCTATTACTGTTATCCCAGTAACCTGTTGTGAAGTTCTGTGCCAAAGTCACTGCACTGTCTCAATTGGCTTTGTTCTGTCTTGTTCTGTTATATTTCTATTACCTTCAAAAAAAAATTTTATTTTTGACTAGGGTAATACAATCTCATTAATCAAAATTTACAAGATACAAAATGGTACCCAGACTGTCCCCTTGTTTACCAATTGAAGGTATTCAATTGTCAGCAGAAGTTATCTAAGAGTCATAAAAAATTCTGTACAGATATCATTTTATACAAATGCATGTGTTATCTGTAGACAAATTGCTAGAAGGGAAACTACTAAATCAGAGAATATGTTTATTTGTAATTTTGATGGATATAACTACTAATTTTAATGTGGCTTTTAAAACAAAAAAAAGTTAGCAGGGGATAATCACTTAATGTGACATGGATTTTACAGGGTCTGTCTTTAATAGAATTTCTAAATTAATGAAATAAGCAAGAAAATATACAATACCAAAAAATGAAGCATTTAAATGGAACAGTCTAATCGCTTGGAGAAAATATGTCATATATTAAAAAATATACTCTGTTGGGGCTTAGAAAAATCCTACCTCAAAGCTTTGACATGATGAACTAGAGAGACAGTCTTAGAATTAAGGTCTCTCTTATCTTTTCCCTGTCCTCATCTCTCTCTGGTCACTGATCCTTTCTCTCTAAGCCATTATCTGAGTAAGACAGATCTCTTACCAGAGGAATGCAATTTATAAAAAATATTATTAAACAGAAAGGATTAACCACAGAAGTCACTGAAAAGCAAATTCCAGACTTAGAGCACAGAGGAACTTTGTCTGAAACCACTGTCTATTCTTGGGTTTATTCATCTCCTCTAAAAATCTTTTAAAATTCTAAAATTGTACCCCTCCACACACACACACTTTCCTCATTCCTATGAAGAAGGTATTTAAGTCTCAATAATTTGACCCCTCTCTGAGCATGTGTGTGTGTGTGTGTGTGTGTGTTTTGTACCGGGGATCAAACTCAAGACCACACACTTGCAAGGGAGGCGCTTATGCCGCCAAGCTAAATCCCTGGCCCCTGAGCTTTTATATTTTATATGGCTCCTATACACATATGCTTTTGCTCATGTTTGTCTATTGCCAATTTATTTATTTCAGCAAATTTAAAGACTTGAACCTTCGGAGAAGGGAGGAGAAATTCCTTTCACTGCCACAATACATTGGTATAAAAGACTATAAAATATACGTTCCAGAAGGATTAAAGATTAAATATTAAAGCTATATAAACACTAAAAGAACAAGCCTTTCAAAAGTTTATGAGTACCTCTTTTATACCTCTTGGGAAGATTTTCTCAAGCATGATAGAGATGGAGATCTAAACATGTAAAACACCTATTACTATTCAAAATAAAACAAGAAACACCTACAAATGTGAACGATTACTACCATCCCGGGAGAAAATATATATGACAACATATATGAAAAAAAAAAAAAAGCAGTACACATTCAGAATATTCAGTTTAACAGTGCATTTCAGGTACAGTGGACAGCTTTTGGATCTGTTACTTCTGGGAAAATCCTTACTCTGAACAAGCCTGGCCATCAGGCTCAGGCTCACTTTCCTTAGATGGTCAGTAGAGACCAAAGCTACCACGCCACCCTCTAGCTTTTATCAGTTAAAATGTAAGTTTCCACAAGCCTGGAGTATATGGCTGTCTCTGCCATCCTGGGCCTCTTTAAGAGCCTCTACATTTTTCCAATTCCCAGACTTCTCTGCCACTTGCCAGACTGCTCTGTTGCACAGCCAGCCAGTGTTCTTCTATCACTGTCTTATTCCCAGCTTTCCTGCCACTATTTTCAAACTAGTTCCCCCCACCCAGCAATGTTATTTTCATTTCAGCCCTCAGAAATTAAGGTTTTCCTTAAAAATAAACAAGGCCAAAAGGTTAAGGTTCTACATCTCTGCTCTCCATTTATGATTCTAGATCATTATTTCTTTTAAAAAGCCATCTCTGGTTACCTGGCAGGTACAAAGCCCTGGGTTCCATTCCCAGAATGACAAATGATAAAAGTCAGCGCTTTTGTAACTCATTCTATTTGGACAGCCAGGTCTATTTCCCTGATCTAATGAGTTCCTACTCTGTTTCTCATTCAGTTATCACTCTGGCATTTGATTTACACTATGGCCCAAAACCTCAATGTTCACATGGATCAACCACACACTATCCTTATCTTTCAGTTCCTTGACCCTCATTTAGTCTCACTCAAGTGTCACTCTTATGATCGTATTTCAAATTTTGGTATTATTCTTATCTATTCTTCTTTTATAACGAGTAATACAAGTTTCATACTCTCCAATTCCTCTTCTTTTGATTAACACTACTACAGAAGTTCCTTAACCTCATCAAGAGCCTCAATATTAATTCTCTTTCTGGTACATTTGATCTAGTATAAATCTGTGACCCATCACTTCTTTCTTCCCTCCGTATTGCTTTTCTTCTTTTGTTGTTTCAATTTATTCATTAATATTTATTGAGCATCCATTATATATCAGGGCCTCCTCCAAACAATCCAAATACACTGGCTATCAAGATAATCCCCCTGGAACCAGGGAACCTATATTCACAGAGGACATAGACAATAAAAAGTGTATAAAAGTAATTTCAGGCTATAATAAATTCTTTATGTAAAACATAAATGCTATCAAATGAGAGAGAGACAGAGAAAAATAAGAGGACAGAAAGCAATGAAATTCAGCAGTCAGAAAAGGCTCCTCTGGGAGATGACATAGGAGCTAAGAGTGGGTAATGGCCCTAAGGGAGAAGTTTGGTATTCTCTAAGAACAACAAAAAAAGCCTGGGATGGGTATAGTGGGAGTGTGGCAATGCACACCTACAATCTCAGCACTTGGGAGGTTGGGGTAGGACTCCCAAGTTCAAAATGGACTGGCTATATAGCAAGTTCAAGGCTAGCCTGGACTACATAGCAAGACTTCGTCTCTAAAAGAAAAAAAAGAAACCAGATATGGCCAGAGAGCAATAAATGAGGAGACAAGTAATATTAGATAACATTTACGAGGTAGCCAAGTCACAGAGAGAAGTTTGGAAGGAATAAGAAGTCACTGAATATAGAGGAAGAAAAATATGCTCTAATGAAAGATTTCAACTACCCTTTAATCATTATTATCTTTCTAACTTATTGTGTACTTGTTTAATAAAACACTAGTTATGGGAAATTCCAGGTATTTCCTTTTTTCCTCATAGCTGCCAGAAAAGATAATGCAACAGGTAGGTTAATTCTACTATAAATTCATGGCAAGCATCTTCAAAGGACCTAAGCACTGCCTGGAAATGCTATTGCTTTTTAGCCATCCTCAGCCTCCTCAAACTGCTTGTCAGCTTGTCACTAACAATTCTTAGCAAGTAATGGCTTTCTACTTTAGAAGAAAGACATAAAAAAGTAACTTCTTGATCTAACCATACCTACCTAGGCCTGTCTGATCCTATTATGGCAATTTCTCTTTCCAGTAAAGCTAACAACCTTCATTCTATGCTTTGAAACTTATCTCCTCCTTTACTTGAACCTTCTCTCTTGAATATATAATTTTATCCTCTTAACTACTGTCATTCAATTATCTTTTAAACATATAAATCTCTCCTATTAAAAAAATAATAAGACTCTTCTTCCGTTCCTATTTAGTCCTCTTATTTCAAAGTGTTACTGGGGCTGATGTAAAAACTGATTACTGGCCTCCTATGAGTTAAGTGGTAAGTATGGAAGTTGAAAGAAGTGAGAAATTTTATGGACCCCCTAAAAAAGTTTTTGTTTAGGCAGTGCTAGAGATTGAATCTAAGGCCTTAGAAATGCTAGGCAAAGGCTCTACCACTACACCCACTCCACCATCATCTTTTTGGTTGTGTTTTTTGTTTTTATTTTGTAGTACCAGGGATTGAACTTGCAACCTCGCACTTTCTAGACAGAATCTTGCTAGGTAGCTCAAGCTGGTCTTGAACTCATTATGTATCTCAAGGTAGCCTTGAACTTGTAGCAATCCTCCTGTCTCAGGTGCTAGGATTATAGGTAGGCTTAAGCATGCTTTGCCATTCCTTTGTAATTTTTATGTACTTTAAGATAGGGTCTTGCTAAATTGCCCAGGCTGGCCTTGCAATTTTCCAGTCTCAGCCTCATTTGTAGCTGAAATTACAGTTGTACTATCGATATGCTTAGCTTTTTACAGAAATCTGACAAGATAATCAGATGTCTGTTAAATCTAATAATAAAAGAGATGGATTTACACTTTACATGCCACTTTTATTTCTTTATGGCATCGAAACTTAGTGAAGGAGTCATGCAAAAGTGTCTTACTTGAAGCTTCCCTGTAAACCCTGTCTTTCCTCAGATATCAGCTGTTTCTCAGAAAATCTCTAGGTATACAAAAGATTTAGATATACAAGTTAAAAACAAAACAAAACAAAAATGGTAGAATGGTTAAATAAAGTATGTAGAACTATTAAAATTATTTTGTAGGGCTAGGGATATAGCTCATAGATAAAGCACATGTTTAGCAGGCATGAGGTCCTGAGTTCAATCCTCAGCATCATACATATATAAAAATTTAAAATAAAAATTTGTGTAACATTTAAAAACTAAACTTATACCGAGTATATCAAATGAATAAAATAGGATTTGGTATGATATGATTTTTTGGCCTGAATAAGAATTAGAATATATATAGACCTTCTCAGGTTTCCTCTGGGAAAACACACACACACACACACACACACACACACACACACACACACACACACAGCACCATACCAAAATACAGTGGTTAAAAGTGAGATTCACCAGCAATAGTGGTACCTGCCTATAATCCCAGCACTCCATGAGGCAGAGACAGGAAGACTGCAAGTTTGAGCCCAATTTGGGTAAAATAAAAAAAGCTTGTAAAAGGGGCTGGGGATGAATGTGACTCAATGTGAAGGTCCTGGGTCCAATCCCTTTCTTTTTTCTGCTTAACTGTTGTCTAAATATTCTATGATGAATACATGTTGCTCTCAAAATATGAAAAAATATATATATAAAAAGAAGAAAAAAAACCCAAGAGTTTTAATGATGGTTATTTGGGCATAAAAAAGATGTGTTTCAGTTGCACTACAACCAATCAAGTAATTCTCAACCTGGGAAGCTGCTTATCGGAATTTCCTATTAATTTTAAATGTGAGAGTCTCACCCTCAAATTCGTTTTGGTGTAACACTATATAACACTATGATCCGAATTTGAGACTTTCACTTTCAATTGATTGCAATGCTTTTAACAATTTCTAAGACCAAAGATTTGATATACTTAAGTACTATAAAACTATCATAAAATAGACTGGAAAAAAATATGTTTGATTAATCACCTGGTTTCATGCTGGCATTAATAGGTCTAGCAGCTGCTGTAGCCATTTGCTCCCGCCGAGGATCCTGGTAACTCATTTTACTAATGAATTCAATTGCTGCTTCTATACTTCTATTATTAGTTTTCTGCAGAGCCTGTATAACCATATCCTGATAAGAAGTTAAAAAAATGAAATAAAATTTAAATTTTATCATTAACAGGAGGTAAAGAACAATGTGAATTCTACCAGAGGAATTCATAATTACCAAGGACAGGGCCCTAAACCACAATATTAATGTTCTATTTGTAACCTCTAAAAACACCAGCACTATCACAACAAAAAGAACCATAAAGTTCAAATTACTACAGTAAACGAAATAAATCTTCAAATCTTTAATATGTTTAATATTTTAACCTTTATGTAACATAATTTTTCCTTCTAGGATTTTTTTTGGGGTACAATCATAGCAACATAACTCTGATTACGTCTTGTGTTTTAATTTCATTCATATATAAACAGGGACTACTAGATTGTTTACAAAGTTATCAATCAAAATACTGGAAAACATTATCATTAAAGTATCATTAAAACATTTTTATGAAGCACTTTTGCTACTATGTATAATAGTAAAAGAACAATGTAGTTCTGCTTTTTCCTCTTAAGAGATTTACAGGCATGAACCACCATACCCGGCTCAATAATGACATTTTAGAATGTTGTTTGAAACTTAGTCCTCTCGAACAAGTAAGTAGTTTCCATTTTCTTGATAAATGTATATCAAAATATTAGCTTATAAACAAGGAGTGGAGAAAGACTCCCAGTATTTGAGCTCTAGGCACTACATTTATAAGTGTTTTCCAAGTTTTCTTATTTAATCCTGACATCAACCCTGAAAATTTATTACAGTTGAAGAAACTGAGGTTCTAAGTAACTTACCAGAGTTAATGCAATTTTAAAATGGAGCTGCTCATCTTCAAATCAGACTGATTCCAAATCTTGTTTCTTCCATCACACTATCTAACCTCCTAAAGTCTTCATCACATAATTATATCTATTTTGTTCTACCATTTGCCCTGTATTTGTGTCCCTGTAGTTTCTTGAAAATATAAACTCTTAAGAGGAGGTGAGGATGTTGCTTAGTGGTAGAGTACTTGGCTAGCATGTGCAAGGCCCTACCAAATTCAACGCCCAGCACTGCAAAAAGAAGATGAAAGAGGAGAAGAGGAGGAGGAGGAGAAAGAATAAGACATTGATTGAACTGCTTTAGATTTCTTAAAACTATGTACATCAGAAAGAATTTTTAAGTCCCTTAAAGATATGGACCATGTCTGGTATGACTTACTATCCTTACTGATTGGTTCATATATCTATACAGTAACTTATCTGACATAACATATCACCTAGTGGTGATTATTCCTGTGTGATTTGATAAACTCTCTTTTCTTAGCAATATATAAAAGGAAAGAATAATGTCAGTGATTCCTTTTATTATTTGCCTTTTGGCTAAGTAGGAAAAAAATGCTCTGGAGAATCTCCATTCCAGTCATTTTCTTAATCCTACACAAAAACTATTCTAAGTCTTTTCCTCCTCCTCTCTCTCTAATTTCTGCTACAAATTCAGTATTTTTACAGCATATAAGTATAAAAATAATAGGAAATAATTTTCATCAAATAGAATGAGCTGAAACAAAAACCTTTTCTCCAAGTTTAGCTGTAAATTTTTCTTTTAAAATCCCTTATTATAATTCAGACATTGGTTCTCATTTTAAAAATTATTTAGGTACCAGATAACAATGTTTCCATTAATAAGACCACAAATACAACACAACAGTTGTTCCCATACAGCCTAGATATATAGTAGGCTATACTGGCTAGAGTTGTGTGGGTATACTATATGACAGTTACACAATGAGGAAATTGCCTGATAGTTCTCCTTTCACTGATTAATGCATGACTGTAGAGAAATATCTAGAAATGCAGTCACTGAAATATTAATTGTAAAAGAATTTTGGGCCAGGGATATAGTTCAGCAGTACAGAGCCTGCCTGGCAAGTATGAGTTAATGAGTTTAATTTCCGATACCAAAACAACAACAACAACAAAAACAAAGAATTTTAAGAGTAGTGATCTTTGTATTGTAGAGCTAATTTTTACATTTCCTATTTTTTCTTTTCCTTTTTTTGTTTTTTGGTACCAGGGATCAAACCCATGACCTTGCGCTTGCCAGGCAGGCACTTGTACCACTGAGCTAAATCCTCAATCCCTACATTTCCTATTTTTAAACTTTTTTTTTTTCATTTTTTGAGACAGAGTAGCACTTTGTAGTTCTGGGTGACTTTAAATTCACGGTGTAGCCTAGGCTGGCCTCAAACTTGCGTAATCCTCCTCTCTGCCTCCCCAGTTAGGGTTGGGAAAAGAACCCAAAATGAAGGGAGAAAAAAGGAAGGGGAAGTAAAAAAGATGAGTGATGTACATGCACTAACTCTCCATGATGAATGTAATCATTATTTACTTCAAACATATATTAATAAAAATTATTGTTATTATTTTTGGTCTTTTTGAGGCAGAGTCTTGCTATGTAGTTTAGGCTGGCCTGAGCTCACTTTGTAGCCCATGCTGGCCTTGAACTTGCAGCAATCCTCCTGCCTCAGCCTCCCAAATGCAGGGATTACAGGTATGTGCCACCATGCCCAGCTTATAAAAATTAAATTTTAATTTTTTCATTGGCCACAACTGATTTTTATCTAAAGTGATTTCTGCCATCTAAAATATTTACTCACAAGATATACTATAGTGAACAACTTTTATTATTAACCTAAACAAAATATGATTAAATAAATATGCTATGAAAAAGTCTTCAAAATGAAAGCCAGGCACAGTGGCATACATATGTAGTCCTAGCTACTTGAGAGACTAAAAAAGAATAATGAGGCCAGGCTGAGCAACAGAACAAAACTTCATCTCAAAAAAACAACTTTTTCTCTACTATAAACTTAAATTTCATATCCTTGAAGCTATCATTTCTCCAGCAGTCACCGAGCTCAGCAAGCTGATAATTCACACAGATGTCCTTCCCTACCTTCACCTGTAGCTTTCTTCAACTCAGAATTTAGTTACAGTTAGCAAAGAAGAAACTAAAGAAATAACAATTATTTTGTTATAACAATTAAGTGAACTGTAAATATTCTTTGTTGATGGAATACACAAATTTGTATACATGGTCAAATTCTAGAGCATGTGCTATTATTAGGTAGTGCAAAGTAAGAACAAAAATTCTGACCTCATCAAATCCAGCAGCCTGCAAATCTTGAAACATTTGTGGATTAACTTCTGAAGTAATCCGGGAGGAAGAACTTGTTTCATTTGCAAATGGTTGTAAAGAGTTTCGAATTTCTTGCAAGGCTTTATGATATGTCCCAAATTTAGGTGGATTTCTCACTTGTCGAGCATCTTCAGTTGACATTTTGGTCATGTTATGCTCAGCCTTAGCAGCATCAGATGGTTTGGATAAATTCCTAAGGGATTCCCGAATCTCTTGCAACATTTGCCGGCTGCTGCCAGTGTAATTACTGGCAGGAAAGGTCTTAGGCCTCATTTGTCTATATCCTTCTGGCTTTTCACTCCTCTTCATGAAAACATCTATATATGTAACCCACACAAAGAACTTCTTTATGAGTTAGTTCATAGATTTAAAGCTTTCTTTTGATGAAAGTGGAAATAATTCTTTGATGAAGTCTTCAGGAACATTAAAATTCCTAATAATCTAAATAATCCTGTAAAAGAAAAAATAAGTAACAGCTATAATTGATAAAGCAGTGCAATGGACCTCACTGACACAGGAGTGAAAATATCCAGCTTGTAGTTCTGATTGCATTAAGGATTCACTGTGGGATCAGAACAAGATACTTGGCCTCTCTGTGCCTGTTTCCTAGTTAAAACAGATATACTATATTTGCCTCATGCTGTACATACACTCCTTGCTTAACAACTGAGCCTAGTTTCTGTGACTAGGTCCTCAAATGAATTGGTCCCTCAAAGAAAAAATGTATATAGTATGTACATTACAATATTCATAACAAAGAAATGATCAAAGGAAACTCCAATTTGACGATTTTGCATTTATCTGCATAACAGTTACATGTAGTACTATAGTGTAACAGAACATAAAACTACATACAGTACAATCAACAAAAATTACAGTACTATATAAACAAGGAATACTATACCAAAAAAGGGACATTAAGGCTTTATAAACAAGATGTATAGAACTGTTCAAAAAAAGTCACAAGTCTGAACCTGTAGTTGTAAATCCAAGCAGCATGCTTCAGTACTAAGTCTGAACAGTCATGAAACAGGCAGGTTGTTAAATGGGGAATTCTGTAGTCATGATAAAAATAATAATTTTAAGAGTGCTTCAGGGGATTTAGCTCAGTGGCTCAAGCACTTGCCTGGTAAGTGCGAGGTCATAAATTCAATGCCCAGAACAAAACTAAATAAATAAATAAATAAATAATCCCCCCCCCCCCAGGCCTATGACTTCCAAGAGTTGTAACTATTTGGGGCTGGGGGATATAGCTCAGTAGCACAAACACCTGCCTGGCAAGTGCAAGGTCCTGAGTTCAATTGCCAGTACAAAAAAAAAAAAAAAAAAAGAGAGTGCTTCAGTGCTGGGTATGATGGCACATATCTGTAATTCAAGCACACTAGGAGGCTGGGAAACTGAGGCAGATTTCATCACTGTCTGGGCAACTTGGTGAGTTTGTGAAACCCTGTCTCAAAAAAATAAAAAAGGAGATGTAGCTCAGACCCTGGGTTCAATTTCTAGTACTATAAAACAAAACAAAATATGCCGTAGTAAGTATACAAAATGTATTAAAATGCAGAGGATTACTACCTGAATAAACCAACAGACAATCTCTCATTACTAACTCCACCTATAGGTTCCAATTTTAAATTTTACAAACTAGACTTCAGTACAAGATTTCTCTAGAAAAAAGGACACTGCTGCTTTAAGAAGCTTTTTAAACCACTAGCTCAGAAGATCTCCTTATGCTTCAAAAAGAGGTGCTTGGTTTATTACCTAAACTGTAGAATGGAACTGTACAGACAAGCTTCTCAACAATATGATAGGGAAAGAATATCTGAGGTCAACTTGTCTTATTTCTGACACAAATATCTACAACACCCCCTGAAAGGGTGTTGCAGAACAATAGTTACCTACCATCTACTTAGATGTCCACATTGATAGGGAAAATTACTAACTCAAAAAAGCTATTTCATTTGTGACTGTAATAATAGAAGCATTTTCTCCAAGTGAAGCAACAATGAAATTTCACCCAGCATCTACTGAAAGCCCTTACTAGTTAGTGCTGAACAATTTTGCCTATCTTCTTCTTGTAGTCAGGGGTTTGCAAGGAAAACAATTACATATAGGACACATAATGTAAAGAATTATTTTATAATAGTTGCCCAAGGAGTCACATACAATGCAAGTGCAGGAAATATGTCCACACACTAAAGATCTACAAAACCCAGCCAAGGGCCTCTATCCCGTGGCAAAATCCTGCATTAATTCAGCTGAAGACCTAGAGTCCATGATAATACCTCCCATGAGTCCAACTGGAGGCTTGGAGTCCACAACAACGACCCATGCAAGTCTGTTCCATAGATCTGTGCTGAAAGTCCCCAAGGTCAGCAGTGGAAACTAGAAAGTCTGTACCAGCAGGATGAGGGATCTGGCAAACTGGTTGAGGGTTCTGCACTGGAGCCAGGAAGCAACGCTCAAAGAACCAGAGCTCCCCCAAAAATGCCATCCTCAGCAACAATGAGGTCCTGAGCTTCTCCAACAATGAAAACAGCTGAGTTCATATCAGGAAGCCAGTGAGACAAGCTTCTTCTAGAGATTGAACAGCACACCATCTTTCCCTCCAGAGCCAGAAGCAATGCTCAAAGTAAGGAACAGAGCTTCCCCAATGTGAATAGCTGGTGTTCAAGTTGACCATCAGTTTTCAATACATCATACTTTTTATCTAACCATCCTAGTAACTCTGTGAGGTAGGCTAGCTATTTCTACCTTATAAATGAAAAAACTAAAGTTCAGAGAGTTTGGGCAAAAGACTACATTAAGTGGTACTGCTGAGATTTGAAATGGAATTATCACTCATGTTACATAAAGATATATATATATATATATATATATATATATATATATATATTTAGATAAGTGTGAAGATATTATTTAGCTTTCCACCCTGTGTTATAGAATCTCACAGAACATTTCCTTGGTCACTTGATTAGCACGCTTTAAGGATTACTTTTTAAATTAAGGATTTTTTTTTCTTTCTTTTTCTTTTTTTAAGACAGAATTTCACTATGCAGTTTAGGCTGGCCTTGAACTCACTGTGTAGCCCAGGCTGTCCTGGAATTTGCACAGATCCTCCTGCCTGGGCCTTCCTAGTGCTGGGATTACAGGCACATGCCACCACACCCAGGCTAAATTAAGGAATTTTTTTTTTTTTTTTTTTTTGTACCAGGGATTGGAACTCATGACCTCACACTTGCCAGGCAGGCACTTAAGCCACTGAGCTGAATCCCTGGCCCCTAAATTAAGGATTTTCAAGAACTGGTCCCACCTGCAGTCTAGGCTGGCCTGGAACTCTTGATCTTTCAGCTTCGGCCTCCTCAGTGCTGAGTTATGGACATGTGCCATCATGTCCCACTATTTTATTATTATAGTGAAAAAAAACTGCATAAAAATTGCCTTTTGAACTGGGTGTGGTGGCACACCCCTGTAATCCCAGCACTCGGGAGGCTGAGGCAGGAGGATCTTTGTGAGTTACAGACTAGCCTGGGCTACAAAGTGAACTCAAGGCCAGCCTGAAATGCATAGCAAGAACCTGTCTCAAAACGCCAAAAAACAAAACAAAACAAAATCTGTTTCATGCACTGTAATTGTTCTATATATTGTTCACTCAACATTTCTCTCATTTTCCTATGCTTTTCTTTTTTATGTCTTTCTTAAGATATACTTGGCAACCCTTTTATTATGTTTGTCATTTCTTCTTTTACCTGAGATATTATTTCTGATCAGATTTCTTTTATAGTCTCATGAAATTATTTCTTTACTTCAGATGCCATCATTTCAGAAATTTCAGGTGTACAACTTCCAATTTCTTCTATCCCTGTGTTTCCTGGACTTATTCAGTGTGGGCTGGAGGCCAGAGATTACCTTTCCCTCCTTTGTCTTGACATTTCCCTAGGTTCCTCCAGATGAGCCAGTTCCAAGAGAATTCCCATGCTGACTGTCTGTTCACGGTGAAGGAGAATGGGTCAGGCACCTGGGATTCTCCAAACCCAGGTCCCTGGGAATGTGGTGGGGCACAGGGTTGGCTTCTCCAGACCTGCTTGGCTACACTAAGGAGGCTTCCCCAATGGCCAGCGGGCATGTGGGAGAGGGGCTGGCTGCTTCTCCCCACCCACGATGGTTACCTACAGGAAGCAACCCCAGTAGCCTGTAGACACATTAGAGGCAGGGCTAGCTGGCTACTGCTTCTCCCAGCCTGTGCTAGTTATGGGCAGGAAGTATCCTCAATAGCCAGCAAGAGTGGGACTGGCTACCTCTTCTCCCAGCCTGCACTGGTTACCTGTGGTAAGTGCCCCCAAAGAGTGGACATGCAGGAGCAGGGCTGGCTCAGAAAAATTTACTTTGGCTCAGTCATCTGGCTCCAAGGCAGAAACCTCATGGTGGTAGAGCATGGTAAAGCAGAGCTACTTAGTTCATAGCTTAGTCCATGGTGGAATTCCTTAGTTCAAGCAGAGCAAGGGAACAGCACCAAAGAAGGAGTCAAGGACCGTATACCATATAATAACCAAGTCATGCCACCATGACCCTCCCATACATATCCAGCTTTCTTTACTTAATTCTCAGGGCTGCTCACAAGCCAATTAAGTTGACACAATGAAGCATAACCACTACATATATAAATTCATAATTTATCTCCCTCTACAGAGAATCATTAAGTAGACTGAATAATGATCTTCCCAAAAAAAGCCACCTACTTTTTTTTTTTTCCCAAACAGGATTTCACTATGGCTGGTCTTGAACTCACTATGTAGTCCAGACTGGCCTGTGAATTTGTGGATGCCACCATTTAATCCCTGCAACTTGTAAATATTATTTTACTTGGGAAAAAGAACTATGATTTTTGTAAATATTGCCTTACTTGGAACAAAGAACTATGATTAAGTTAAAGATCTTAGTGTGGGGGCTGGGGTGGTAAAAAAAAATTCAGGATATTGTTATGGAGAGATTATAATGGATCATCCAGATGAGGCCTACATGTAATTATAGGTGTCCTTAAGAGAAGTAGAAAGAAATCTGACTCAGGGAGCAATATAATGAAGAAAGCAGACACTAGAGTGATATGCCCAGAAGCCAAGGAATGCAGGCAGCCAAAAGAAGCTGGAAGCAAAAAGGATGGTCTTTTACGTCTTCCAAAGGAATGGCAGCCTTGTGAGCACCCTGACTTTGGATACTGGCCTCCAGAACTATAAGAGAATAAATTTACATTATTTATGCCAACAAGTTTGTTACAGAAGCCACAAGAAACTTAACAGAATCACTGCTAATCAATATCAATATTCTACTGTATACTTCTAGCCAAAATGTAATAATACACAAAATATGACATCTCATTCTTTTATATTACCATTACAAGAGAACGTAGTGTTGCCCAAATTTACCTTGCTAACACTTTTTCTCCCACAGCATTTTGAGTCATGTTCTACAGAATCAACTTAAGAAAATGTAGACTAGACTGATTCATTCTAGTCCTTTACTGTGTAACTCTGTACTTTAATGACATAATTCCTAACATTACTAACATCCAACTATCAGTGGTCACAGAATGACTGAGGATATATGTGTAGTAATATGTCATAGATTTAAATAAAACATCTTTTAACCTTATCTTTTGTGTGCAGATGAAATACTTGTGAATAAAATATAGTGGTCTGGAATTTATTTCAAAATAATTTAGTTGAGACTGTACCATTAGTGGACTGCAGGGTGGGGGGTGGGGAGAGAACCAGGGGCCTCACCAGGAGGTGATTCCTGCCTAGAAAGCAGCACCATGTACCAGCTACTGTCAAGAGTGGGGACAGCCACACCCAAGCCTCTCAGCGAGTCAGCACCATTCTAGGAGTGTGTGCCCATTCCGGGAGTGTGTGCAGGGAAAGAATCAGGCCTCCTCAGGAAGTGATCCTGATCCTGGCTGGGAAACCACATCATTTTCATTGTTTTGTTGGGTTGGGTTTTATTCTCTTTTGTTTTGTTTGATTATGTTAAATCTGATGGCAGAAGCAGCTATTTGAAAAATAGCAAAACATTATGGTAGCCATTTTGGATTTCCTATTGGCTTGTTTTGAAGTCCTTTATTGCATTCACTGTTTTGGCTTTATTGTTTTGTTCTGTTCTGTTCTATTTTTACTATGTCTGAAAGTATCTGCAGCTCTTTTGAAGACACCAAAAGGCATTATGGTAACTATTGTTGGTTTTGTAAGGTTTTGAAGTCCTGTTCACTTATACTGGTTTATTTTTTATTGGTTTCATTCTGTTTTATTTTCCTTGGTTTTATCCTCTGTAAAATTAAAAAAGAAATTTAGTTATAAGAAGTGGTTACAGATACAGATAAGACAAAGGTCACCATATGCTGAAGACTGTAGCTGGATAATAGGTATGTGCAGATTCATCGTACCCTTCTGTGTATAGATGAACTTTTACAAAATGGAAAATTTTAAAAGCCAGATACAAATTCTCTATGATGAATGTGATCATTACGTACATCTAAAATGTACCAATAAAATCTGATTAAAACTTTTTATATATATATATATATATATATATATATATATATATATATATAAATAATCTGGATCTTGCAATGGGTCTGCTACAAACTCTTATTAAAATACAAAATACAGTGGTGGGGGATGTAGTTCACTGATAACAGCCTTTGCCTACCATGTGTGAGGCCCTCAGTCTGATCCCTAGCACTGCCAAGAAATGCAAAACACATTTAAAACACATAGCATTTCTTTAGAGAAACCATTAATTCCATGAAACAATACCACTTCAACATCAGCTCTTTGGAAGCGGGGAGAGAGGAAATGGGGAAGCAAAAAGAAGATGCATTACATTACAAGTATCAGCTGGGTGTGATGGTACATGTCTACACTTCCCACAATGGATGTAATCATGTAATGCAAGTATGTACTAACGAAAAAAATCCCTTAGCTTTTTGGGGGAAATAACAAACATTACAATTAAACATTTGAGCTATAAAATGAAGTGCTTTGTCAATGCAGATTTCAGAAATGCTGGAGTAGAGGAATTAGAGACTGATTTCAGAAATGCTTGTAGTAAGCTAAGCATGGTGGTGCATGCTTATAATCCCAGCATTTAGGAGGCTGAGGCAGGAGGATTACCCAGGATTTGAGGCCAACCTGGGCTACACAGTAAATTCAAGACTAGCCTGATCTACATAGCAAGACCTTGTCTCCAAAACACAATACAGCAAAACTAAACAAAATTAGAGTGGAGGAACTACAGTGCAGCTCTTTCCAGTTGCTTTTGATAAATGCATTGTGACATTCATATACTCCTCTCTGTTCTTAGATTAGCTCTAGCCAAAACATAGTCAAGAGATGTGATATGTCTCAAATCTGGGCTAAGGCACTTAATGCCAGTATACCTAAGTTTCTTTCCTGCTCTAGTGACAATGTAGGTCACATTTTGAGACAATAGTTTAAAAATGTAGGAAACATGGGTCCTAAGTCACTGGATGAGAAGTCCCTACTTAAGTATCCCCTGGTTAAACCATTTATAACTTTGAATTTGCTACTGTAAAAGAACATTATTAATATATGGAAATAGACTCCACAAATGAGGGCAAGCAGAAGCTATTTATTAAGAGGTTGCTGTAGGAAGGGAGTCAGCCACTATTACTGTTCTTCACAGACTCAAGGAGAGGGGAATTAGAAAGTTTTGGGAAAAGGAAGACTTCAGGTGTTCCTATTTAGGTTGTTGGCCAAGGGAAGCTGGAGGGGGGCTAACTCCACAAGTGGGGTATCTTATGTGACTGCTTTGAAGAGCACATACTGTTTTCTTTAATTCTTCCTAAAGTAGGCACAAAAATAAGAGAAGCTGATAGTCACTAGCCAAGTTTAGGTCTTAGTGACTTACTACCCATCCCCTATATCCAGTGGATACCAACGCAGCAGACCCTGGAAAGAAACAAGGATTTTTTGGGGGAGGGGCATGTAATTTCTCTTTCCCTTCACTGGTTTTGTCCTCTTCTTTTTTTTTCTTTCTTTTTTTGATCTTTATTTTTTCTTCTTCTTTTTCTTATTTATTCTTTTCTGTTACTTTTATCTAATTCTATTAATTTTCTTTTACTGCTTAATAGGCTCCTTAGCTGGTTATGGTGGCATATGCCTGTGATTCCAGCACTCATGAGGGTGAGGCAGGAGGATGCTGTGAATTTGAGGTCAGCTGGGTTATGCAGTTCAAGGCTAACCTAAACCATATTGCAAGACTATGTCTCATAAAACAAAACAAAAAATAAAAACAAAACAAGATCCAGTATATTCTCTACTTCCGATCTTTATTTTAAAATTTTACTTCATTTCCTATTCCCTGAACCTTTTATCTTTACTAGATTACTATTAACCTTTATTAATTTCTAGATATTTAGTTAACTATTATATATTTAGTTATGCTATTACTGCTGAATTGTTTTCTATTATTAATGATGCTATAGTTGCCTCATGTAGAACATATTTATTGTATGTCACTATTTGGTTTGTCTTTCTGTCTGTATTATACTGTAATCTCTTTTCTATTGTAAGGGTGGCACAGTGGTAACTTTTATTGGTTCATATGGTATATCAATCTTCAGTCTGCTTTCACTCTAGTATTGTTGCTGATTTTATTGCTACCTCCAGGGTGGTACAATTGTTAGTATTAGTTAAGTTTTTACTTTATGCCAATACAGTACCTGGTTGGTGTCTGATCATCGTTAATACCATGGTACATTTTCAGAGAACTGGGAGCAGGGCCAATTACACTGCACCCTCCCCTCCCCAAATTAACAGAGGTAGCTGGACCATAAGATGAAGGAAAAGGCTAGTGTTAGTCATCCCAAGAGTGTACTACTATAAAGCGGACACTAAGTTAATCTTAACCAACAGTCTTTCTACTGTAATAGATTTGTAACCTCAGCACATAAAAAAATAAAATAAATGAGAAAATAAGGCAACATAATATCTCCAAAAATTCCCCCAGAGGACACTGATTAGGAAGAAATCAGAAGCCAAACAACTAAATTATATGAAATGATAAAAGATGAGATCCAAAAAAATAAAACAAAAAAATAGAATAAAAACCAACCAAGATTGTTAACATGCTCCACAAGCTCAAAAGTGCTGTACTTAAAAGAGATAATGAACAATAAAATGATCAGTGAGCTTACAAAAGACACTACTAGAAAGCTAGCTGAGGGCTGGAGCTTTAGCTCAATAGCATAGTGCCTGCTTGGCAAACATGAAATCCTGAGTTCTATTCCCAGTACCCAAAAAAAAAGAAAGCTAGCTAAGCTAAACAAAATAATACAAACCATGAGTGACCAGTTTAGCAAAGAATTGGAGTTTGCAAAAAGATACTAAACAGAAATCCAAGAGATTAAAACTTCTACTGAAAGTACAAGCTACAAAAGTGACCAATGTGAGAACAAAGTGCAGAACTGGAAGATATGCCAGAATCTGGTGAACATACATTTGGAGACCTTAAAAATGACAAATGATCATGGAAAATGGATCCAACCAACAGCTGCTAACTGATGAGACTAACCTAAGAATACTTAAGACTAAGAAAAACTGCAATTAGTGAAAAATCAGGTAATGAGGTAAAAGGCCTAAAAGGCTGATGGAACCAATAAATAGAATAAGGGAAATTAATAATAATGATAAATGGCATAAAAAGAAAACCTCTTCACAGAAATAATAGCAAAACTTTTTTCAAATATGGGGAAAGAACATACACATAAGTGAGGCATACAAAACCCCAATAGTCTGATTAGAAAAGAACATCTCCATGACAAATCATAGGCAAAAATCTTAGAAGTCCACCACAAGGACAGGGTCTTAAAAGCTGTTGGAGAAAAGTGATAAATCACTTATACAGGTAAACTCATTAGAATTATAGCATACTTTTCAACACAAACCTTAAAGGTCAGGAGAGTTTGGAGTGAAGTTTTTCAAGGCCTAAAGACAACAACTTTTAATCTAGACTAATATATGCTGCAAAACTATCTTTCAAAATTCAGAGAATCAGGGATGGTGGCACACACCTGTAATCCCAGCACTTGGGAGGCTGAAGCAGGACGATTGCTGCAAGTTTGAGATCAGACCATGCTACAAAGTGAGTTTAAGGCCAGCCTGAACTGTCTCAAAAAAAGAACAAAAATGAAAAAGAAAACTGACAGAGAAATACGTTCTTTCCAAAGAGCACCCTAAGAAATGCATGAACACCAAACCAGCACTCTGAAAAATTCTCAAGGATGGGGATTTAGCTGAGTGGCTCAAGCGCTTGCCTACTAAATGCAAAGTCATGAGTTCAATCCCCGGTACCAAAAAATTCTCAAGAATATCTACTTAGAAAGACACAACACAGCCAATGATGCCCAAAACTCAAGGATGAATACATCAGACAGGACAAGAAGTTAAACAGCAGGAGGAAAAGAAGTGAATCAACAACAGAAAAACAATACAATCATAGGAATAAGTCAATATCTTTCAGTAATAACTCCTAAAGTAAACGGTCTCAACTGCCCAGTCAAAAGACAAAGACTTACAGACTGTATATAAAAAAATGCAATGCTTTGTACAAGAAACACATTTAATCAAAAAAGAAATTAACAAGTTGGGTGTGTTGGCACATGCCTGTAATCTCCGCAATTGGGAGGCTAAGGCAGGAAGATCATTGCAAGTTCAAGACCAGACTGAGCTACAAAATGAGCTCAAGACCAGACTGAATTGTACAGCAAAACTCTGTCCCAAAAAGACCAAAAAAAAAAAAAATTGACAGACTAAAACTCAAAGGATGAAAAACAGTATTTGATGCAAAATGGGACCCAAACACAAGCAGAAGCAGTTATCCTATTTTCAGGCAAAGTGGACTTCAAGCCCAAAGTGATCAGAGGAGGCAAAGAAGGTGAATATATATCGATTAAGGGAACAATTTGACAAGAAGAAATAATAATTATAAATATATAATTTATATATTTGAACACCAGAGCATCCAACTTCATAAAACAAACACTACTGGACATTAAAGATCAGGTAAACATCAACATAATAAAAGTAAGGGACCTCAATACTCCAATTTTACAAATATATCAACTACACACACACACAAAATCAACAAAGAAATACCAAAGTTGAACTATACTTTCAAACTAATAGACTTAATAGAAATCTACAGCATGTTCCCCAATTACAACAGGTTACACATTCTTCTCAGTAGCACATAGAACTTTCTCCAAAATAGACCACGTTAGCCCCTAAAGCATGCTTAAGTAAATAAAAACTGATATTTCCCTATGCATATCAACAGATCATAGTGCAATAAAACTAGAAATCAAATATAAAAGAAATGATAGAAGTTATGCAAACGTGGTGATTTAACAACACATTCTTAAATGTGGTCACAGAAGACATCAAGAAAGAAATTGTTCCTACAATCAAAAAAAAAGAATGCCAGAACAATACACAGGAACCTATGGGACACAATGAAAGCAGTCCTAAGAGAGAAGTTTACAGCTGTGAATACCCACTTCAGAAAAACACAGCAAGTCTAAATAACCTAATGATGCAACTGAAGTTTGCATGAAAAGCCAGTAGAAGGAAGGAAATTATAAACTAACAGAACAGAAATTAATGAAATTGTTATTAAAAAACAAAGATTAAATGGAAGAGCTGGTTCTTCAACAGAATAAATGAGATTGACAGACCCTTAGCCAATCTTTGCCAAACAAGGAAAGTTGCATCAATGCAAGTAGAAATGAAAATGGGGCAGACTGTGAGGGAAGAGAACAAGAAGTTACCAAAAAGCAAGTGCTCCCTGATAATCAGCACCACGTGTGGGCCACTGGGAGAGCCAGATGCCAGCCTGTTCCAGTGCACAGGCTCAGAAACAAGAGCCAAGCCCCAACCCCCACACCTTAAGCAACTGGCTGATCTAGACAAACTACAGGCCATGATGATAGCTATTGAGGTAAAATACAATTTAATGCTTGTAGTGTTCAGTGTTTCACTGACTTTGCAAGTCTAAAGCCAGTAGTCTGGTCATCTACTCTGAGTATAACAATATGCAATGTAGCATCTATGGGGCATCTCCTTCTGAGGGTGGTAGTCATTGTTAATTCCCAAGATCTTGTTTTGAAGTCCTGTATCAACTTCATTGTTTTGTTGCATTGGGTTTTATTCTGTTTTATTTTATTATATGCAATGGCATGGGCAGTTATTTCAAAGACAACAAGATATATTAAGGTAGCCATTTTGGATTTACTCTTATCTTGTTTTGAAGTCCTTTATTGCATTCATTGTTTTGTTTTTATTGGTTATATTCTGCTCTGTTAGTTTGATTTTTACTATGTCTGAAAGTATCTGCAGCTATTTCAAAGACAACAAGAGGCATTATGGTAACCATTGTTGATTTTCTATTGTTTTGAAGTCCTATGTCACTTATACTGGTTTGTTTTGATTAGCTTTATTCTGTTTCATTTGCTTGGTTTTATTCTCTTTAAAATAAAAATTAAAAAAAAGAAAGAAAAATAGCAAAACAATGAAAATCACTGAAATTTAGAAAATTATTAGTAACTACTTTGAAAATCTGTACAATAAATTGGAAGAATCCAGGAGAAATATAGACTATTAGATGCATATTAATTACCAAAACTAAACCAAGAAGACACAAAAATTACCCTGAATAATCTAATAAAAGACAATGAGATTGAGACAATAAAAAAAAAATACCTACCAACAAAGAAAGCACAGAACCACTGAATTCTACAAGAACATCAGGAATAATCTAATGAGCACAATCCTCAAACTAATGAAATTGAAAGGTAACCACTTTATTCCTGGAAGCTAGTATTACCTTCATTTCAAAATCAGACACCTGAACTAAAAAAGAAAACTACAAGTGAATCTCTTTAATAAATACTGATGTAAAGATCTTCAATAAGAAACTGGTGACAGAATGTAACAATTTAAAATGATGATTCACCATGAATAACTAGGCTTCATTCCAGGAATGCAAAGATGGTTCGACATACAATAGTCAATAAATGTTTGTTCGGTGTGTTGGCACATGGGCATAATCCCAGCACTTGGTAAGCTGAGGCAGGAAGACTGATGTGAGTTTATGGCTAGCCTGGGGTAAAAAGTGATTTCAAGGCCAGCCTGAACTGCACAGTGAAACCCTGTCTCAAAAAGACAAAACAAAAAACAACAACAAAAAAAACGTTGGTGATTTAGCTTGGCAGCTCAGGTGCTTGCCTGGTAAATGCAAAGTTATGATTTTGATCACTGATACAGAAAAAAAAAGTAATACATCATACAAATAGAAGCTAGTACAAAAATCACATGATCATCTCAATAGATACAGAAAATACTTTTGACAAAATCCAACATTTACTTTTTAAAATATTTTTTATTTTAAAGAGAATAAAAACAAAACAGTAAAATGAAACAAAACAATGGGAACAATATTGGATTTCAAAAACAAGACAGTAGGAAATAAACTATAGTTACAGTAAAGCACATTGCCATTGCCTTAAATAGTTGCTCGGTCCACCAGACAAAGCAGGCAAAGTAAACACTAAACTGTTTATTTCATTTGCTATCATTTCAGAAATTTCAGGTGTGTGACTTCTAATTTCTTTTGTGTTTATGTCTTCTGGACTTGTTCTGGGTGGGCTGGAGGTCTGAGATTGCACCTTGTTCTTTCATCCTGTGATCCAAGCTTCCTGGGGTGGCAGAGAGGTATCAGGTGGCTGCTCACTGATGTTTCCCCAATGGTGATGGGGCCTCAGGGGTTTGGCTTCCTCTCTGGGCCCACGATGGCCAGTTCATAGTGAGGGAGTGCAGCTTCCTCTCCTCCAGGGCCATGGTGGCTGGCTCATCAGGGGACACTGGTCTCCTTTCCTCTAGGCTCACAGCAGCAGATTCACAGAGGGACGTGGCCTCCTCTCCTCTGAGCCCACAGTGGTGGGCTCACTGGTGGGGTGGGGGAGGTTTCCTTTCTCCAGGCCTGCAGCAGTGAGCTCACCCAGGGGAATGGCTTCCTCTCCTCTATGCCTGCCACAACAGGTCCAAAGTGCCGGGGTGTGGGGAGTGCTGAGTGGCTTCTCTGGGCCTGTAGTGGCAGGCTCATAGTGGGGAGGGAAAAGTTGTTTCTTTCTAATGAATTGACCATTACATTTCTAAACTTCTGAAATGGCCAAAAGACCATAGAAAGATGCTATTTTAGGCTTCTGTGGGATTTTTGTGGGGTGTTTTTGTTTGTTTGTTTGCTTTGTTTTTGTACCAGGAATCAAACAGGATCTTACACTTTCCAGGCAGGTGCTGTGCCACAGCTATATCCTTAGCCCTATGCTCCTGCTTGAAATGAACAGCTATTAGTAACTACCTTCAGAAAACTGCCTGCCTTGATTCAGGGCCAGTCAACACTCATTCATGATAAAAAAAAAAAAAACAACCCTAAAGAAAGTAGGTATATAAGGACTTTACTTCAATCTGATAAAAGCCATTTATAACTAACCTACTGCAAACATATTCAATGAGAGAAAACTGGAAGCTTTCCCTCTAAAATCAGGAAACAAGACAAGGATGTCTACTACCACTATTCTTGTTCAATATAATAAAATATTAGTAAGCATACAGTACAATATTAGCCAAACAATAAGGCAAAAGAAATAAATAAAAAGAATATGTATAAGAAAGGAAGACGTTAAACTATCCTTATTCACAGACAATATGACCCATGAACTAGAAGACCCCAAAATTGAATCAAAAAAATTCCTAAATCTTAATAAATTCAGCAATGTAACAGGATACAAAAATCAGTAGCATTCCTGGGGCTATGTAACAGGATACAAAAATCAGTAGCATTCCTGGGGCTGGAGATTTAGCTCAGTGGCATAAGCACCTGCCTGGCAAGCATGAGGTTGTGAGTTCAATTCCTGGTACCAAAAAAAAAAAAACAAGAAATAGAGAAATCAGTAGCATTCCTATATGCCAATAATAAACACACCAAGAAAGAAATGACTGACCTAATACAATTCACAATATCTCAAAAATTACATACTTAGAAATTAATTAACAAAGGAAGTGAATTAATATTAACAAAGGAAGTGAAAGACCTCTCAAACAAAACATTTAGTACTCTGGAAAAGGAAATTGCAGAAGGCATCAGAAAACGGAAGATATCTCTTGCTCTTGGATAGGCAGAACTAAACTTCCAAAACTGATAAATACATTTAATACAATCCCAATCAAAATACCAAAAGTATTCATAACGGGACTAGAGAAAACACTTTTAAAATTCATGTAACACCAGAAGAGACCCAGAATAGCAAAACAGTCCTAGACAACAAGAACAAATCAGGAGGCATCGCAATCCTGGATTTCAAGTTATATTATAAAAATGCAGTGATTAAAAACAGCATGGCAATGTCACAAGGATAGACATGTGGATCAAGGGAATAGAATAAGAGGATGCAGAAACAACTTGAAGCACATTGAGCCATCTGAGTTTTGACAAAGGGACCAAAAACATGCTGAGTAAAGACAACTTCTTTAATAAATGCTGCTGAGAAAACTAGCTATACACATGCAGAAGACTGAATCTAGACCTTTAATTCTCATTATGTACTAAACTAAAATGAAAATGGATCAAAGATCTAAATATTAAAACAGAAATACTTAACTTGCTGGAAAATAAAACGGACAAAACTCAAAGACATAAGCATAGGCGAGGACTTTCTGAACAGAAGCCTAATTGCACAATAAATAATATCAAGAATCAACAAATGGAATCATATCAAATTAAAAAGCTTCTATATAGCAAAGGAAACAACCAACAGAGTGAAGATACAACCTATAGCTCTGGAAAAATTTAACCTGCTGTTCCTCAGATAGAGGACTAATATCTTGCATATGTAAAGAACTCAAAAACATTAGACCTCCTTAAAATAAGAGACCTAATCAAAAAGTGGGCAACGTGGTGGATCACGCCTTTAATCCCAGCACTCGGGAGGCTGAGGCAGGAGGATCGTTGCAAGTTCGAGACCAGCCTGGGCTACAAAGTGAGCTCAAGGTCAGCCTGAACTGCATAGTGGGACCTGTCTCAAAAAGACAAAAAAAAAAAAAAAAAGTGGCCAACTGAAATGAACAGATACTTCTCAGAAAAAGTACAAATGCTGAATACATGAAAAAATGTTCAACACCTCTGGCCATTAGAGAAGTGCAAATTAAAGCAGCACTGAGATTCTTATTCCAAAAAGAATGGCTATTATCAAGAAATATAATAAGTGCTGGTGAGGTTACAAGGGAAAAAGAACCCTTCTACACTGTTTGTGGGAATGTAAACTATTACAATCACTATGAAAAACCTAAAAGCAGTAAAAATAGAGATTCTATCTGACCTAGCTTTTCCAGTTGTTAGGTATCATCCCCAAAGATTTAAAGACATCCTATTATAGTGATACATGAATAGCTATGTTCACAGCAGAACAATTCATAATAGCTGAATCTTTGAAGTGGCCTAAGCATCTCTCAATGATGAATGGATAAAGAAAATATAATCTGTGTTTATACACAATCTAGTACCATTCTGCTATAAAGTAGAAATTTAAATCATTTGTTGGAAAATGGATGTGTCACACTATTTTGTGAAACAAATCAGGCACACAAACTTAAATATCACATTTCTCTTATATGAGAAACCCAAGATATAAATAAAAATCAAAATAAAAGATAATGTAATAGGAAACAAGGAGGTAGCTCTTTTGCAAATGGGAAGGGGACCAAGATTGGAGGGAGAGAAAAGAGAAGTAAAAACAATTAAGATGTATTACATATAGGTACCAATTCCCCACAATGAATGTAATCATTATGTATTGCAAACATGCACTAATAAAACTAAAAACAATTGTTACTAAATAGCTGGTTTGTCTTACATTTAATAGTGTTTGAGAACTGAGAAAATGACAGTTCAACCACGTCCCTTTAAATAACTATATACTGAATTTCGTCTTATAGATGTTCTATAATTTATTTTTCCCTTATTGATGGTAATAAAAATATGCTGCAATGAAAATTCTTATGTACACATTATTGAGCCTTCCTTAAGATAAATTCTCAGAAAAAAAAAGATAAAATCTCAGAAGGAGAATTGCCAGATCAAAGAGAATGCACAGGGCAAGGGATGTAGCTCAACTGTAGAGGCCCTGCTTAGCACACTGTGTTCTATCCCCAGCAATGCAAAACAAACAAAACAAAACATACATATATATATATGAGAGAATGAATATTTAAATTTATGATACTTTCAGACTGTCTTTCAAAAAGGTGTACTAATTTACAATCCCTTCAACAAAGTATAGTCAACACAGGTTTTATCAAATCTTAGTAACCTTTATTACTATCACAGGTGAAAATTCAAATTAATCACAGGCAAAGAGAATTTTAAAAAGAATTTTTCGAAGAAGTCAAGAATAGTACTCTATACCCAAGATCCCAACTACTGGGGAGGCTCTGGAGGTTGGAGGCCAACCTGGGCAATAAAGTGAGACTCCATCTAAAAAAATAAAGGAATAAAAGAACTGTTCAAAGCAAAAAAGCTTACCTATTTAACCCATGGTACAATGTGGTCAGATTAGTTTTCCTAAGAAATAGTTCTAATCATATCACTTCCCTTTATTTTCACTGCCCAGGTATGACTACCAACTCTACCACTTACTAGCTGTGTGATCTTAGACAAGCTGTTTAGCCTCTGTGCCTCAATTTCTTTATTGTCAAATGTGGGCAGAAATAGATTCTCTCTTACATAGGGTTGTAGTGAACATTAAACAGGTTTAATACATGTCAACAGGTTTAATACAAGATAGGTGTCATGCACACCTGTAATCTTGGCACTCTGGGAGGCTGAGGCAGGAGAGTTACAAGTCCCAGTTCGGCCTGAGCAACTCCGTGAGACCCTGTCTCGAAAAACAAAATAAAATGCAAAACAAACAAAACAAAACAAAAAACCATGTCAAGTGTTTAGAAAAAAACCTGACTCATATGTTAGTTATTATCTTACTTCTGACCCATACTTCCCAACTATCTCCCTACTCTAACCAAGCCAAATTACTGGCTCTCTGCTAACATACCTTGTGCTTTTCTATTTTTAACTCCTTACTCATCCTGTTTACTCTTCTTGGGAGCGCTCTTAGCATATTCCTTCTTATAGAAATTATACCAAACTTTCATTCAAATGTCTCCTCTAACAGGAACTAACACTGCACTGCCAGCTATTATCCTTTTCTGAATACCACATGCACTTTGGACAATTCCAATAATACTTACCCTTTTGTCCTATTATTTTTTTCCTCCTCGGTCACAGGTCCATAGATTGTAAGATGTCCTGGAAATTTTTTTAACAGTCAAGAAAATGGATCCAGAGAAGTAATATGATGTATATAAGGTCACATAGTCAGCTGATGGTAATGCTAGGAATGGACTTCACATCCTAACCCAGTCCAGGGTACTTTTCACCACATCTACATCTTCAGCCTCCTAAGGGCAGAGATCATGATTCACTCATGTTTTAAGGGGCATCCAAATTGCTTACAATGAATAGACAAACTTCAATTTTTTGAACATTTAAAACCTTCAAAAATACATGGGCTGGGGATGTGGCTCAGTAGAATTCTTGCCTTGCATGCACAAAGCCCTGGATCTCCAGGACCATGAAAAAAATATATAAAGAAGGAATAATAATAACAAATATATAAGAAAAATATATATAAGGAAGGAATAATAATAAATATATAAGGAAGGAAGGAATAGGCCTTTTGTGCGGGGGGAGGGGTACTGGGGATTGAACTCATGACTTCACACTTGCTGGGCAGACACTTACGCCACTAAGTTAAATCCCCAACAATACCAACAACAAATACACACACACACACACACACACACAAATGTCACAGTTGGAGATGTAGCTCAGTGGTGGTGCAACTGCCCTTGGTTTAAAGTCCCTACCACAGTAAAAGAAAGTAAATTATTTATTTGCACAATTAAGGAAAAAACAGGTGGAATTAAATTTATAAAAAGATGGTCTGGACCAGGCATAGTGGCAAATGCCTCTAATCCCAGCACTACAAGAAGCTCAGGCAGGAGGATCACATTTTCAAATCCAGCCCAAGATTCTTACCACAAAGGGGCGAGGGGTTTCCAATGCTTTGACTAGATAGATCAGTGTTAAGAATATTAATGACAATATGTACTGGGTGGGGGGTTTTGTTTGGTTTGGAGACAAGGTCTCACTATGTAGTGTAAGCTGGTCTCAATTTTGCAGCAATTCTCTTGCCTCAGCCTCCCAGGTGCTGGGATTACAGCTGTGTGCCACCATTCCTGGCTTTACTGTTTTTTTTTTAGTAGCATAATCTCACAGAGAGCAATACTTATAAATCTCCGCACTTGACATTTTCTTTCATCTACTTTCTAAGAATTAACTATTCTCACAAGTAAAAACGTGGAGCTGGGAATGGTGATGGACTCCTTTAATCCAACCTGCTATGCAGGAGGCTGAAGTAGAAATATTACAAACTGAAGATCAATCTGCACAATTTACACAGACCATGTCCCTACAAAAAGGGCTGGGCATGCAGTTCAGTGGGAAACTGCTTGCCTAACATGCCTGAGTTCCTGTGTCTGAGCACCAGCACCACACATACAAGGAAGGAAAGAAGGGAGGGAGGAAAAGAGAGAGGAAAAAAAATCATCATTGCGTTTTTATCTTTCTACTGGAAAAATTTTTTTTCTTTGAGACAGGGTCTTGCTATATCATTCAGGCTGGTGTTGTACTCCATTATGTAGCACAGGCTGGCCTCAAACTCACAGAGATCCACCTGCCTCAACCTCCCAAGTGCTGGAATTACAGGCATGTGCCCACACGCTTAGCATTTCTACTTGATAATGTTCAATGATTCAATAATTTAGGTTGTGCATGAGAGTCATCCATGAATTTATCATGTCCATAATGTGATACACTTTAAATATATTTAAATAAACATTTTAAATATATTAAAAAGATAACCCAGAGTAGAACTGTTCTAAGATCATATGTGTACAGAATAATGACTAACATTAAAACCTACAGAATGAAAGCTAGGTATAATAATAAAGACAGAAAAGTGCTTTTTAATTATTTTGAGAGAGCAGACATATTCAAAGACAGAAAGAATGTGCCTTTTCCAGCATGTGCTCTGATCTGATTTCTTGCAGTAACAGATTATCAGAAAAAATACAATGGTACTTCTTTTACTTCAACATCAGTCAAATTCCTTCACTGCTTTAGGGAATCAACTAGTCCACTTTAACTATCTGTCTACATATCAACAGGTAACAGAAAATCTTAGTTACGACCATGACAAATGCAGGTAGTTATCTCAACCGGGAACATTCATGCCAACCATAATGTCTGGTCTTTTCTTCCTCTCGGAGGAAAACATAAATTTTACCTTTTCAATACATAAATCTATGAGCAGCTGACAAGCTTCATGATCCCAGGCATTCAGATTCATTTCCAGAATTGCAGAGATACAATATTTTTTGTGTGGGAGACACTGTATTTATTGTTCACTAGATGAATAACTTCTAAACGATAAATTTTAAAAGTCATATGTATATGAGTGGACAAACATTAAACTTTGTCCTTTAGAAAATAGAGAAGTCGGAGTCGTCAAAGTCACCTGAGAGTCATTCTTTCTACAAGTTGTTTTGTCTTTCTTCATTTTATGTGTTTATGTACACACTCCTATTCCACGAAGACATCTACCTCCATCTCTCTCACCACTTTCACCAATGGAACAGTGACCTAACATTACAACAGACTAGAAAGAGCCCCCTAGAACTCTTCAAGGTACCCTGGACTGGAGCCCTCTGCTATCCAAAGGTAATTCTCCACTTTCCCTCTGAATTCTCTTTCGTTTTTCTCGCCTCCTAGACTTGTAGGGAAGCAGGGATCCAGGAAGACAGTAGTGGCGCGGCCTCCAGCAAGGGCAGGTTCTCCGCAGCCTAAGCTGCACCTTCAGGGCCGAAAGGCCTGGGGCTCTTCCTAAAGCAAGGGTGCGGCCAAACCTCGTTTCCCCAGGGCAGGGCTCAGGTCAGGTCAATGCAACCAGGCAAGTCAGGCCTGGACCCGGCCGGCTCAGCCCGCCCGTCTGCAGCAGCCCCTGGACCCCCGCCAGCGGGGATGGGCGTGGGCCCCGGCGGCCACCGCCCCGACGACACGGGCTCTGGAGCAGAATGAGCCCCACCCGCTACGCTAACCCCGTACCTACCTGTAGGGGAGAGCGGGGCTCCTGGACAGCGGCCACGGGCCCGAGGGCCGGCGCCAAGGCGACAGAGCCCGTCCCAGAGGCCCCCCCGTAGCCTGAGTGGGGCAGGGCGAGCAGAGACGCCAGGGGGCTGCCGCGGACCGGCGCGACCCGTTGAGGGGGTCGCGGGGACCTGGCTCTCCCCTTAGCACCAGACCACCGCCTCCGCCGCCATTTTGCCTTCCACTCCGTGTCGCCGCCGCACTCCGCTGCAGGTTTCCCGGATGTGGGCATTTCCCGGCGTCGCTTGCGCGGGGGCCGAAGACTAGGGGCTTCTGGCAGCCCAGCCGCGAGGAGTTAACGTGTAGCCCGCAACCTCTGTTCCCCGGCCGGTCCCCGCTGCACCAGGCGTGAGGGAGCGTCGCTCCGCGTTTCTCCTGCTTGCTGCTTCCCGCACACTCGCTCGCGTTGGTGGCAGGACGTTGTCCGCCGCTCAAGTCTACTAGGTAAATGCAATCATGCTGTTTTTTTCCATTGAACTTTCTCTGGTTGGAGAGAACGGATAGGCGTTCCAAGGAGCTCGTCTCAGGAGGAAGAGCACTGAGCTACGCGCTGAAACAGTGGACATCAGGGTTCGACATGTGTAGATTTTTCTTTTTAAATCTTATTCCTGCTTAGCACGCTTCCCCCAGTATACCTGTGAGCTTAGAGTATACGTATTTTCTAAACTAGCCAAATACATTGTTGAATCAGGACTAGCAGACTTGAGATGTGTCAGCCAAATCCGTAGAGGAGGCCATTATTGCTTTGATTGGGATAATATTGAGGGAGAAAGGGTTTTGATTCTTGTTAAAGTGAATTTTTGAAAGACTGGGATGGTATCATTGGGTTTGTGATGTTTGAAAGTGCTGTCCATCTTTTGTAAATGTAAGCACCTTTATCAATTTTGCCTCTTTCTAGTATGTACAGTCAGTGTTTCCAGGTATCTCCTTTTGTCATTTTTTTCTACTAGAGATTGTGAAAATTAAAAATAACTACCTTTTTGGTGTATGTGGTGATGTTACTGAGGATTTAGGGTACAGGTTATAGTCTACACATAATAGGCAAACACTCCAGTCCTAAGCTAAGTCTCCAGATATTTATTTATTTTCAGCCCTTCTATTTTGAGACAGGTTTCATTAAATTACCCAGACTGGCCTTGAACTTCTGACCCCCTTCATTAGCCTCCCCCCAAACTAGTTTTCTGGTGATATATTAATTACTGGCTGTAGTAACATTCAAATGTGAAAATCTATGCTAAAAGATTACATTTTAGCCCCCCCCTCCTGGGGTGGGGAGTATCTAAAGGGCACTCAGAGTGGTCCAGAATTTGACTACCATCCTAGACTTTCCTACAAAGTAAACTGACATAGGCTGTGCCAAGCCCCTGGTAATAGAATTGTTTATCTTAGAACCAAGAATATAGAAAAAGCATCAAAATCTGTATGTGGCAAACTGAGACGGTCGGGCTGTGAGACCTAACATTTTTAGGTGTATAAAAGGAAGAAACATCTCAGCAGGGTCTATGATGGTTCCATGTTTGTTAAATGTGCTCCTGATAGTGGCCGGGCATGGTGGCTCTCACCTGTAATCCCAGCACTTGGGAGGCTGAGGCAGAAGAATCACTGGAAGTTTGAGACCTGCCTGGGCTACAAAGTAAGCTCAGAGCCACCCTGAACTGCATATAGCAAGACCCTTTCTCAAAAAGATCAAAAAAAAAAAAAATGCCCGACAGGATCAAGTGTACTTTCCTTTTGGGAGGAAGGGGCAGGGGTGGTCTCACTATACAGTTCAGGCTGTCCTTGAACTCACTATGTAGCTCAGGCTGGCCTCAAACTTGCAGCAATCCTCTTGCCTCAGCCTCCCCAGCGGTGGTATTACAGGCATGCACCCTCAGCTGCTTTCCTTATTGAGGAGCAGAAAATCACCATGAAAGTGTGGAAGGCTCAAGGACAAAGTCTGAAAGCTAAAAAAAAAATTTTGGGTCTTTTTTGAGACAGGGTCTCACTATGCAGTTCAGGCTGACCTTGAGCTCACTTTGTAGCCCAGGCTGGTCTCAAACACTCAATGATCCTCCTGCCTCAGCCTCCCGAGTGCTGGGAGTACAGGCGTGAGCCACCACACGCCCGGCTGAAAGTTACATTTAAATACTTGTTTTTTCTGAAAAATAAAACATCAAAAGGCAAGGAAAAAAATTATTATATTTCCATGGGATATGTAGCTCAGTGGTACAGCAAAGGTGGTCTGTTATGAAAAGAAAAGGAGAAAATTATATATGAAGAACATTTGGTTGAAAATTATTTTCTACAAGCAAGGAAAATTTGTAGGAGATAGAAGATATGACTCACTTTCTTCAACTAAAGGACTAAGTAATCTATGGAGTCCCTTTTCAGCCCAAAAATTATATGAAACATGAATCTAACCACATTTGAAAGCTTGCTTGTGTTGCTCTCCAGAATGATTATGTGTCTGGAAGCTACCATACTACCCTCAGGGTCTTGTCATGTGTCACCAACTATAGAATTTCTTTGCTTAAACTCCTCAATGGCCTTTACACCTAGAGGGAAATATTTTCATAAGCCATTGTCTTTGGGGGAAATTCTCACATCATCAAAGGAGCTCATCCAAGGATCTGTAGACCTGGGAGATTAGCTCCTGTAAAGCATAGTGTTTGAGGACCAGGGAAAAGAGAGACGAAATCAACAGGTGAGAGCAAAGAGATAAAAGTGGCTGGGGCTATGGGTGGGGATGGTGATAAAAGGCCAGGAAAAGGCTTTCTGAAAGTGACAGTTGCATTCATAGGTCTTGTTTGTATGGAAAACCCTTGTTCTGGCTTCATTCTACTTAGCTCTTGAGTTTTTCAGGGGAGTGGGGACCACATTTCTTGACTAGGTGGCTAGAGAGGGACAGAAGGAAGCTCACATGGGAAATATGTGGGGACCAGTGTGGCCCTGAGAATATAAGCCCTCCCAGAAATTCACAGAATTTTGGGAGAAGACTCCAGATTGAGCACAGAACACATGAAAGGAGGGGGGATGTTATGGTCCACTTCCTTGAACACAGAGACTAAATAAGGATATTTGGAATTCTGTACTGATTTTTCTTCTCTCCCATTTATTCAAGCATTTTTACCAGTAAGAACTCCAGATATTTCTTTTACAATTCAGATATTTTATTTTGTTGTTTGTTGTAGTCAGGGATTGCAAGGAGAACAAGGCAATACAGGACACATAATTTATAGTATTTATAATGGTCACCCAAGGAGTCAAATACAAAGAAAGTATAGGAAATCTGTCCACATACTAAAAATCTACAGAATCCAGCTGAGAGCCTGAACCCCGCAGCAATGTCCTGCATGAGTCAGCTGAAGACGGAGGGCCCATAACAATGACTCCCCCACCCCATGTGAACAACTGGAGGGCTAAAGCCCATTACAATGACTTATGCAAGCCTGTTTCACAGATCTGTGCTGGGAAAGCCCAAGGTTCAGCAGTGGAAGCTAGAAAGTCTATGCCAGTGGGGTGAAGGATCTGTACCAGTAGGTTGAGGGTTCTGCACTGGAGCCAAGAAGTGATGCTCAAAATAAGAACCACGGCTCCCCGAAAGGTACCACAGCCATCCTCAGTGACAATGAGGTCCCAAGCTCCTCCAACAATGAGAACAGCTGAATACATATCAGGAAACCAGCTGACAAACTTCTGGAGATTGAACAGTACACATCTTCCCTTCCAACCGGGAAGTGATGCTCAAAGTAAGGACCAGAGTTTCCCCAAAGTGAACCACAGCTATTCCCAGTGACAATATCCCTGATAGATTCTACTAACCTGGGGCTTAGCTATCTATAACATGACATCTGCCCAACCTGGTACCAGACCCAGAGAAGCAACTTATTTCTCCAAGAGTAACTTCTGTGTTTTCCTCATTCTAGAGATAAACCTCCCACTCCCTTTTTTGCATGTGCTCCGAGCCCTCTCCAATCCCAAGACTCCACAACCACCCAAGTGCTCCACACCCAGCCCCCAGTAAACCTTTGTTTCCTGTTTTGCACAAGCAAATGCCCCTTCAGATCAGCTGTTAATATGTCATTTTGCCCACCTCCTAAACTCCTCCCCCAGCCTGAACTGATAAAAGTAGCTTCACTTTTTTGTTCTTCCCTAGAGTCCCTGCACCCTCCTTTCTACAGTCTCTCCCATACCCACATTAAAGGCCTCGCTAATCTTTGTCTTCTCACTCATTTTTTTCTGTGCTACCACAGATTGAGTGCCCAAAATACTCAACCAGTTGGTGCCATTTTAGACTTGGAGCAGTTGGGGCCATATTGCTCCTTAGGGGCCTATCCCCTGGTTCAAGCCCTCCTTGACCTATGAGCTTCCCCCCTCCTTTCATTCCATTGCAGTTACTAGCCACTTCCTGTACACCGGGTCACTCCTTGCTCATTCCCACTCGTTTCCCTTTTTGTTTCCCCTGGTGATGACTGGGAGACTCAGTTGTTGGGATCTCTCCTCAAATGCACTCCTATGGTCAGTGATGGCCCACCTCAGGTTTTCAACCCCTTCTTGGTTCATTAGCTCATCCTTGATTTGATCACTATGGGAAATACTCATTCCCTATGAGAAAATCACTCCTCTCAGGTGCCTGTTGAGACTCACTCTGTAACCTCCAATCTCCAAGTGAACACTAGCTCAGAGGCACCTCATAGGCTACAAATTGGTTTTTTATTGCCAGATGGCTTGGCCTCACTACAAGCTTGATAACAGCTGCCCCCTTCCATGATTTAAACAATTTTGCTATCCTATGGCAAATTCTCAGGTTCCTTTTCTTTAGGCCTATTTTGCTCTCAGGGCATGCCCCCTCCCTCATTCAGGAAGTGGGGTGGGGGTGGGGGGAAGAGCCCATATACTTTTGCCTTGCCCCATACTACCAAAACCCTTACCTGATAATCCTGCTGACCTTAAGGACAATATTCCTTTCTGCTCTCGCCCCTCCCATACCCACAAAGCTCCCCTTGTTCTCCACTGCTGCCTTTTTCTCCTCCCCCTCCTACCTTCCCCATGACTCCTTCATTGTATCTTCTCTTTTCCTCATTTCACCACCCTTTCCCCTTCCTGCTCCACTCCACTGTCGCCATTTTCTCCACCACCAGATCTCACTCCTCCCTCTCGCTGCCATCTTGCAGCCCCTTACACACACCACTATCAGTCATACCTTCCCATATGTTGCCTTCCTTATCCCCACCCCAACCATCTTTGACATGAAGCTCACCCCACCTTCTCTTTCCTCTTTGCATGGTGACAGGTACCACAGACTAAATAAACATTCATGCCCCTTTTTACCTCTCTGATCTCTCACTTATCTTGCAGCATGTAACATACTTTGCTGCTGACCCATACAGTTATATCAAAAAACTTAAATTCATGATTCAATCCTATTTACAAAGATTCTTATGTTATTCTCACTTCCACTTTGTGCCCTCAACAAAAGATTAAACTCCCATTTTATTTCCCAAGCAACACCAGACATTCATTCTAAATTCAAAACATCAGACCTTCGTCCTCAATCCACCCAGGAAGTCCTCTTAAATATGACTTTCCAAGACAGGATACTTATGTGCAGTAGAGAACTACTCAGCTATAACGAAGGAAAACCTTTAGGCTTTTGTAGGTAAAGGAATACAACTTGAGATCAAGTCCAGGAGTGAGAAGGTTTGGAACCACTTAGGTAAATAGCAGATTGCCCCCCCCCAATCTAAACACTGAGGGAGTTGGTGGGACCCAAAATGCACAACACCCTGTGGGAGTGAAAGGGGAGGAATAGTCTAAAAGAAGAAGGCTGAGGATATTGTTAATAGTGCACCAGGATTTAAAACCCACATTACTCACACCACTCTGCTTAGATGGATTATATTCTGTTCCAGTTTGTCTACTTGTACTAGATTTGAGGGCACTGTCAGTTATCCCGAAAATAACAGGATATAGTATGATAATCATCCTTAGTTTCCTATTAATTAATCAGAAGCTCTATAGAACTTACACTGTTTTACCATGACTGACCTTAATCGAATCTGGTTTGTTAGATTGCTGTTTTGTATAGACAGATTTTATTCAAAGCTGTTATGACTGATAGTATCAAGTTTGAGAGTATAGGCAATTGCACTTAAGATGACAAGATTCACTAGAATATCCACTATGGTTTGATTATTACCTGCCTTTGAAGTTTTAGACTGTCTACAATGTTTTATTTTTACTAATATTGTTATATACTGCTATATTCAATTATGCCTGATGATATAGACATTCTATTGAAGATAATAAGAAACAACACAGTAATCGTTGTAGATCACCTTGTACTGTGGTATTATACGACTTTTTGGTTTCATGTTTTTATAGGAATTTGTTTTGTCTTGCTATGTTTTGTTTTTCCCTCTAATACAGAAAGGATAGAAATATATGTAGAGACTCATGCGGGTGTAGCTGTTCACAGTCTCACTGTTTGAATATCTACTTTGTATGCTTTAATTTTGTAACTTGAGCAACTATTTCTAAGAGGACAATATATAATTTATCAACTAGTGATTTCTTACTGTTTATTTTTTTTTAAACTCTGCATCATTTATACCCTTTTCCTGTTTTTTTTCTCTTTAAATAAAAAAAAAGAAAAAAATATGACTTTCCATGTCTTCAACAATAGACAAAAACAACAAAAACAGGACAACCTTGAAAAGGTTACATTCCAGGGCGACCTTAAAAAGGCTGCATTTCAAGCTAAACTCCAAGGCCAACTTCTGGCCACACAGGCTGCCGCTGCAGTGACACTCAGTGACAGGGCCCAAGATAAAACACGGGGCCGGAAAAAAAAAAATTTAAAAATCCAAGGCCCCCCCCCACACCACCATGCTTCAAGTGCAGCAGAAAAACAACATTGGACATGAGCCTACCCTGACCTGTGACCATGACTGGGAACTTGTCCCATCTGCAACCAAAAGGGCCACTGGAAGTGTGACTGCCCTATTGGCCAGAGAGCGGGTAAGTCATCACCTTGCCTGCCCTCACAGGACAGGAGGCTGATCTGCTCAGCATTGCTGCTGAAGAAGATTGACAGGGCTCAGGGCCCACAGCCCTTACCAAGGTATCTGTCTCAGAGCCCCAAGTCTCACTAGACATGTCAGATAAAACCCTCTCTTTCCTTGTTGAGATGGAGGCCACCTGTTGTGTTCTGAGTTCCCAGTCTGCAGTCTCCGTTGGAGTTGAAAGCCAACATACACGACCTTCCCAGACAGAACATCTTCCCTGCAAATTCCAAACCCCTTTCTATACACACAACTGTCTATTGTTCAAACCAGTCCTGTACCTCTTTTTAATTTAAAAAAAAAAACTCCAAAAACTCAATTTCTTTTATATTCTTTCTCTCCCCAGGGCTCTCATACCCCAATCCCAATTGTGATGCACCACTGATTCAGCCCCTCCCCTTTCCTTCTCTCTCACAGACCCTACAGTTTCAGGCACTTCCAATCCCATTCATGCCACTCATGTTACTCCAATACTGATTCCCCTCAAACATCCTTCAGTCTTTCTTTCTGTTCCCCAATACCCAGTAGCCCCTAAACATCAATGAGGGCTCAAACCTATAATCCATAGCTTGTTAACTAATGGGTTTCTGAAAGTCACCCACTCACCTTATGACACTCTTATTCTCCCTGCCCTCAAATCCAATGGCTCCTATCACCTAGTCCAAGATCCTAGAGCTATTAACAATGCCATAATGCGAATTCATCCAGTGGTGCCAAACCCTAACACTATAATGCCTCATATTCCTCTGTGTACCTTCCACTTTCCTGTATTAGATCTTAAAGATACCTTTTCCACTATTCCCTTACACCCTGATTGCCAAGATTTCTTTACCTCTACATGGGCAAATCCAGACACGCTCAAACCTTCACAGTTTACCTAGACAGTCCTACCTCAAGGCTTCAGGGATAATCCACACTTCTTCAGCCAAGCCCTTGCTGCTGACCTCATGGCTCTCAGTCGTAAACCTAATACTCTTCACCAAAATATAGATGATCTCCACTGTTCTCCATCCTGTGCTCTGACTATGCAACATATGGCTGCCCTTCACAACTTTCTCTCAAGTCGCAAATACAAGATGGTCCCTACCAAAGCCCAGATAGCTTCACTATAGGTTAAATACCTGGATCTTACCCTCACCTCCACCACTCACTCTATAACCTCAGATCACAAAGCCCATGATCTCCAGGTGCCAACTACAAAACAACAAGTTTTATCTTTTCTAGGTTTAACAAACTTCTTTCATCTCTGGAGTCCTAACTTTGCTACACTAGCCAGACAACTTTATAAGACATCTCAAGGTTCCCTATCAGAGCCTCTCAACCTCACTACTCCTATACACTCTTCATTTTCTAAACTAAAATAGGAAATATCAAAGGTTCCAGCCCTTATTCTTCCTAACCCAGTCCAAGATTTCTATCTCTCAAGACAGTGCTGTAGGAGTTTTAAAATACACACGCACACGCACACACACACCCTTCTTTCCCAGCAGTAGCCTACCTCTCAAAACAATTAGACAACACAATACAGAGCTGACCTCCCTGACTTTCAGCACTTTCCTCAGCAACCACTCTTGCACAAGAGGCCAAAACGTTCACTTGAAAACAATTGATTAGTCTACTTACCCCATTGCTTCACACAAGACACTTCCTGCATTAATGACACCTTCTGGCCTATAACAAGTTCACTTCATAATCATACAGGACCCTACAATCACCATCTCTACCAGCAGCTCCCTCAACCCAGCTACCTTACCTCCCACCTCTGAGAGCCCTGTCCACTATTATACTGAGGTCCTACAGATGACTCCTACAACCTTCCCTCACATCAGCAGTATTCCTCACCCTGCAGCTTCTGACACACGATTCATAGATGGCAATACAACCAATGCAAGCACTCAAAAGGGACCAAAACATGCTGTACTCAGTTGTTGCTACCTAAAACATCTTCACAGAACTAATTGCCTTTACATGGGCCCTCACACTAACTAAAGACAAAATCATAAACATCTATACTGACTCCAAATATACCTTTAGCATCCTTTACTCTCATACTATTTAACAAAAAAAGAAATTAATTAATACTCAAGGGACCCCCATCACTAATGCACCTCTCATTCTCAAACTGCTAGAGGCAACACAACTTCCAAAACAGATAACATTCATTATAAAGGACACCAAACATCATCAGACTCTATGTCTCAGGATAATACCTTTGTGAATACACAGGCCAAATGAGCCACACAGCAGCCATATCTCTCTCATCTTCTCCCTCTTATCCCAAACACCTTGCCCTCACCTCAGTATTCACCTATACAGCCACAATTCACAAAACCACTTAAAATCAAAGTTCCTTCTCCCAGATCAACAAGCGTTAGACATCATCACTGACGTACATAACTGCTTTCATATAGACACTCAAGCCTTATATAAACTTCTAACTCTAGTCACTACTCATCCTTGTCTAAAAAAATATTATTCATCAAGTCACTCACAACTGTCATCTTTGTGCCAAAACCTCTCCTTAGAGGTTATCTGCCTTTTTCCCAACCCACCAACTTCGTGGACTCACTCCAGACAAAAATTAATACATTTTATACACATGCTTCATCATAAGACCGACACACCTCAGCTTCACCCATTCATATCTCAGTATTCTGTTGTTCCCTTCACTTCTTTGTCATTTTTTACTGCTGGTTCTCATCTTCACTGTCATCCTTCAGACTATCCCTACCACACCAAAACTCTCCTATTCTTCACTACAATTTTATGTTCAAACACTTCTTGCTGCCTAAAATAAAGCCCTTGCCACTATTTCCACTCATTCTCTTTCTAGGACACATAACTTTACTGACAGCCTACTCCACCATTTTCAACCTCACTATTCCTCTCTCCTACATACATCCCAACCTAAAATCCCAAGTTCAAATCAAGATTCTCCAATACCACGACACACAACAAATAACCCCAACTCAAATCCAGCCTCTTCCTGCCCTTTATATGAGCTCCCATAATGCCCCACCTTCACCGCCACCATCTCCAAAACTGATAACAAAACCCTTATGACAATTAACTACATGGCCATCAGTACATCTGTCACTCTTTGTTCCCCGTACTGTCAGTTTTACCCTTCCACACAAACATAACTGTAACAACTAACAAAAAAATATTACTTAGACATAATCATCCAAAACACCTCCTTTCACCAATACTCCTTAGACAAGACATAGAGATATGCCTTTTATGATAGAGTGGGTCCTTCCTCAGGTCTCATATTCCACTTGATGCCCATAAGAGTTCCACTCCTAAGTACTCTTGCTGACGTTGTCTCTCCCCCCACATGCCTAGCCTCCACATACCACAGCTCTCCATTTCTTCTCTCCTTAAGCAAACATTTGAGACTCCAGCAGTATTAATATCACTGACGAGGTTTTTCCATCTGGTCTTCTCTGAGAGGCAAGGCCCCCCATTTCCTCTTCTTGATGGGACCTCTCATACTAGTCATCGTATTTTTACTTACAGCTCTCTGTCTTTTTAAACTTTTTCCCCAAGATTTCTTCAATTCAGGATACAGACCTTCACTACCAGAGAGCTCCTTGTCCTGGCTGAGACCTCTGGCACCAGCTTCTACGGGGGCCTAACGCATCATCCTGACAACTGCAACAGCCCCCATCAAGATGCCTCTCTCCAGCAGAAAGCAGTCTGAGATGAATGCTGCCCCTGTTCACCCATAAATCAAAAAAATGAGAATGATAGATTCTGCTAGCCTGCGGCTATTTGTAACATGACATCCGCCCAACTTGGTACTAGACCCAGAGAAGCAACTTATGGCTCCAAGAGTAACTTCTGTGTTCTCTTTCTCATTCCAGAGATAAACCACCCACTCCTTTTTTGCGCAGTGTACTGAGCCCTCTCCAACAACCACCTAAGCCTCCACCCCCAGCCCCCAGTAAACCTTTCTGTTTCTTGTTTTGCACAGGCTCCTTCAAATCAGCTGTTGATATGTCATTTTGCCCACCTCCCAAACTCCTCCCCCAGCCAGAACTGATAAAAGTAGCTTCACTTCTTTATTCTTGCTGAGAGCCCCTACACCCCCCTTTCTGCAGCCTCTCCCATACCCACATTAAAGGCCTCTCTCATCTTTGTCTTCCTCCTTGTTTTTTATGTGCTGCCTCAGACTGAGTGCCCAAAATACTCAATCAGTCCCCAACTCCTCTGATGATAGCAGCCAAGTTCATATCAGGGAAGCCAGCATGACAAACTGCTCCAGAAGAACCAACAGCTCCAGACAACAACACTTAGGAGAACCCACAACACTGCCGTCTTCCTCTCTGCTTCTTTTTATGCTGGCAGCAGTCCTTAAGTGGACCCTCTGTACTCAGAAGCACGCTGATTCAGTTCATCTGATGTTTAAATTGACCATAAGTCAATCCACCACATTGTTCAAATTGTTCTACTTTTGCTGGCAATAGTGGTTCATGCCTGTAACCCCAGCATGAGGGAGGCTGAGGCAGGAGGAGTTTGGGGCCAACCTGAACTACATAGACCCTGTCTTTTTTTTTTTTTAACTGGGAATCAAACTCAGGACTTTGTGATTGCCAGGCAGGCACTTGTGCCGCTGAGCTATATGCTTGGCCCGAGACCCTGTCTTTAAAAAAAAAAGACTTTGGTGTGTACCTTCTTATGTTAAATTACATCTGAAACTGACTACAGGATTTATTAGATATTTCACAGGATTTATCAGGTGCTTCACATTTTTAAGGTTTTTCTCTAGTGTGTATTCTTTTATATCAACTAAAATCTCTGACTGAAAGATTTTTCATATTCTTTACATTTTAAGGTTTCTCTCTAGTATGGATTCTCTGATGTCTAGTAAGGGCTGAGCTCTGATGGAATATTTTCCCCCATGTATCACATTTATAGGGTTTCTTAGTGGTAGAAATCCTCTCCCATATACTAAAATGGGAGAGACCCATTAGGCTTTCTTTGTATGCACTACACTGAAAATTCTGTTGCAGATTTTTGTGTTCATGTTTATCAGCTGCTGAGTTCTGGGTGAAGTTCCTGTCATACTTAATTGTCCTCGATATTTTGCATTCTAACAACTCTGTGATCTGTATCAAGGGTAGAATCCAGATTGAAGCTTTTTCAGGTTCATCACATTCACTATTCTCATAGGTAAAGTTCTTCTTTGTTGACTGTTATTTGCTTAAACTCTCTCCAGGAAGAGAAATTTCCTTAGGATTTCCTGAAGCCTATTTATTTATTTATTTATTTACTTTTTTTTTTTTTTTTTTGGTCTTTTTGAAACAGGGATTCATTATGGAATTCAGTTTGGCCTTGAACTAACTTTGTAGCCCAGGCTGGCCTTGAACTCACAGGAATCTTCCTGCCTCAGCCTCCTGAGTGCTGGGATTATAGGAGTGTACCATCATGTCTGGTCCAGAAGACTTTTTAATCTATCTGAAGACTCATATACTTCTGTAGTCTCAGGAATTTGGACAATATCCTGACTGAATCTCCCTACTCTCAACTTTGTAGCAATGCACTTCTTCCAAAAATTTTCTGCTTAGGAATTGTTATGGTTTATATGTTGTATCAGCTTGAGTTTTAAAGTTAAGGAAGAGACTCAGCAGGAGCCAGGGTTCTTACTTTGTAGATATCTTCATACTGTGCAAGAGGAGGGAAAGGATATTTTGTAAGTGCTATACCTGCTCTGGAGGGTAGGGGTGACCTGTGTACAATATAAGAGAGGAAAAGAAGCTTGCTCTTCCCCACCTCTTTTACTCTGGCTGCTGCCTTGAAGTGTTGCCTGGTGCCATGCCACCCTGCCTTGGAGCCAGCTGATCATAGATTGAAACCTCCTCAGACTGTAAGCTAAATAAACCTTTATTTCTTTCATTTTGGGTGTTGGGTATTTTGTCTGAGAAGAAAGTAACCAAGGTAGGAATCAACTGCTTGTTCACTTCTCTGGTTTCTCTGAGCAGTTACCTCTTAAGACTTCTCTGTTAGTTTCATTAGCAAAGATGCATATTGTTCCAGCTAGGAGATCCCATCAGGGTTGGATATAGGAAATCCTGGTAGCAGGCTATCAGTACAGCTTCTTGGATTCCTGGGCTTCCCTTGTGGGGAAGAGTGGGCACCTGAGGAAGAAGCGGACTAATAGGAATCCCTGCTTCATGTTGGTGTCCCGCATAAACTGAGGATCTGGGAAAAGACACTCGGATTGGGTCTCCAAAGACTAAAAGTGGATCCTTGATGATCCTTCAGTCACTTGGGCTGACAGTGCCTCCATTCCTGTTTAGGGTGGAGGGGTCACTGACATCTTCTTAGTGGAGCTCTGCCAGTGCTTCCAGGCCACCTCTAAATTGTCCAAGGCAGGCTTGGCTACAAGCTTTTTAAATTTAAGTGTATGCATGGGTAAAAAAACATTTTTGTGTGTGTGTTGTTGTTTGTTTTTTAGACAGGGTGTTGCTATGTAGTGCAGGCTAGCCTTGAACTCACATAGCACAGGGTGGCCTCAATTTGCAGTGATTCTCTTGCCTCATCCTCCTGAGTGCTGGGATTACAGGTGTGTGCTACCATGCCTGGCACTAAAAAATTATGTTTTGACTTATTACCATAATTTTTTATTTTAAAATAAAAAAATAATAAAAATGATGATACAGAATTTCAGAACAAAATAATTAATTAATAATGGTTAATATATTGTGTCTTCAAAGTAGTTGTTCAGATTATAAAATATAGGCATAAAAAATGATCAGACATATTACCATTATATTTAAAGTTGAGCATTAATATATTTTAGCTTCATATGGTATATTCATGGCCTATAGCCCTATATTAAAATCACTTTGAGAGTTAATGCATTTGTTTTGTTTTGCTTTAGACAGGGCATTGCTTTAGAGTCAAAGGTGATGGTGAACTTCTTATTTAGCCCAGGTGGCCCTTGACTCACAATTATTCTGCCCCAGGCTTTTGAGTGCTGGGATTATAGGCATATACTACCATGCCTGATGGGAGTTAATGTATTTCTGATGACTGTGAATTGGGGTGTCCTGTCAGCTATTGGCTCTCAAAGTCCAATCATGACAGTTTGGAATTTAACATTAATTTTAATTAATTAGTTTTTACCTGATGAGCCAGCTAGCTTCCAGTTATTCTGCTCCGCCCATTCATGCCCCATGTGGTTTTGTGCTCTCCTTATACACTTCTAATGGAGGAAAATGTTGTTGAGAATTGTTGCAATGTTAAGATGACCGTGAGGACCTTAATTTCATGGGGGGGTTTGTTTTTGTTTTGTTTTTTTGTCTTTTTGAGACAGGGTTTGTCTTTGCAGTTCAGGCTGGTCTTGAATTTGCAAGAATCCTCTTGCCTCAGCCTACTGAGTGCTGGGATTACAGGCATGCACCACCATACCCAGTTTAGCTTTCAACTCTTCATTGGCATTTCACATTAATAGTAGTTCAGGATGACACCAATCAAAAAGTCAAATAGTTGCATGTCATGTCATATATTGTGTCTCCCTAGGTTTTACTGAGGTTTTTTTTTTTTTTTTTGGTACCAGGAAATGAACTCATGACCTCATGTTTGCTCGGCAGGCTCTGTGTCACTGAGCTATACTCCTGGCTCCTCCCTAAGTTTTATATATATATAAAATGAGCACTACGACTGCTTCAAACTCTAATACTCTGAGTCAGATACTACATTCATACTATAAGATTAAATGAAGGTTTGATATAAACTGTATCTTGGTAAATTTACTATGCTTCTTGGACAAGATTCTAGAATAGATTATTGAATGGTTATTTCCACAATGCTGTGAAATAAAAGCATAATTCATAAAGGACAAAGAATTGTTTATGATAAACTTTTGATAGGACGTATTTTCTCACAATGGCATTTTGAGCAAGATAAATGGAGTAGAAATGTGAATAGTGTGTTCATAAATATTTCAATAGTTGTAGTCAAATTCCAAGGATTCAGGTGTCACTGATAATTGAAAGTATACTTACAGTGGGCCAAAACCTTCTATCCATTCAACCAACAGGATGAACATGCAGGGCCTTGTTGCAGGAATTCTGAAGACAACTAAGTTCTACAGAATATTAAAAGGAGATCATTATTCCTTTCTATACTGAAATCAGATTTTCTTTAGAACAAGAATAAGTATAGAATAAAGATCAAAGTCTATCTGTATTAACTAAAAAATATGGGAAACATGGCTTTAGGAAGATCTTATATAAAAACTAAAGGATTTAAGTTCAAATAGTCAGCAGTCTGATTTAGCAAATGTCAAATTTAACAAATGTTAAAATAAGCTGAGACAGTATTACAAAGGAATTTTGTATCCAAAACAAGTATGGCAAGGTTTCTGTCATGTTCTCAGCAAGGCAGAACTTTCTAGCAGCAGTCATTTTGGAAGTCACATTTCAAAGAGAATTTTTGGCAGACAGGACTTTTTTTTAAAGGGAAAGAAAATTGTGATTTCACTTCAGTTAATCATGATTCAATGCTTACTAAAGATCATAATGCTGAACATGTTAATACAGTTGAGAGACATGGTCCCTGTTCTTGACTTTATGGCCGGTAGAGGGAGACAGCCTGTTTAAACTCTGCACAGTGAGCTTTTGAAGCAGATTGTAATTTAGCCCAAATTTTTGGAAGCCGGTGAAAGTATTCTTGGGAAAAGGACACCTAGAGGAGTGTTAAAGAACACCTAAAAATAGTAGGAGTTAGCCACAGAAGGCTGGCAAGGTAAGCTTGCCCATGAAGAACCACTGAAATGATCAGAGAAGCTACAATATAGTTTTGAGAATACTTGAATATATAAGAATTAAACAACTTTATAGCTTCTGAGATGATACCAATGGACATGAATTTCAATTCTTTATATGAAAATTCATTTATTTAGTGAAGCCCCACATTAAAGCATCCCAACATAATACAGATTCAAATATAATATGAATAGTGACTAGCTCATCTCACAATGGGCTCATTTGATTGTTGCATTAGCTGCAACATGATACTACCTTTTTACAGGATTGTTTTGTATCCCACCCATATGCTACAGTTTTTAAAATATTTATTTTTGTTTTTTGAGACAGGGTCTCACTATGGAGTTCAGGCTGGACTTGAACTCACTTTGTGGCCCAGGCTGGCCTCGAATTTGCAGCAATCCTTGTGCCTCAGCTCCCCAAGTGCTGGGATTACAGGCATGTGCAACCACACCAGGCCCATACACTAAATTTTGCCATGATACTTTTATCCATAAGAGCTGTCCAGATGAGAAGTTGCATAGTAGAATGGAAAGTTTATCAGAAAACTGTATGTGTTGTTTTGAAACAGGATTTCCCTGTGCAACCCAAGCTGGCCTGAAACTTGGCTTGTAGCTCAGGTTGGACTAAAACTGAGGATCCTTCTGCCTCAGCTTCCTGAGTGTTGTGATTACAAATATATACCACCATGACCAACTCAGAGTATTGTGTGTGTGTTTGATTTGTCTATTTGTTTTTGATACAGGGTCTATGTAGTTGAGACTAATCTTAAAGTGTATCCTTACATCTATTATGGTTTACAATAAATCCCTGACTTATGAACAAGTTCAGTTCCAGGAGGTTTGTACATCAGATTCATTCTTAATCTGATAAAATGAATCTCACACACCTGTGAAAGTTCACAACTTGAATGTTCATTAAGTTGGGGACTTACTGTATATCTAAAATGTCCCCCAAAACCTCATACGCTCCCAGGTGCGGCTTTAGGCAGTGGCTAAATCATGGACACAATGACTGGATTATGCCATTGACTAGATCAACATAGTTCCAGTTGTGGCTAAATGGATTTATTTAAATCAGACCAGTTGTGGATGTGAGTGGCACCAATAAGCTTGTAGCCTGAATAGAATAAAAAGGAAAGGAAGGGCTCACTGATCACTGCCTTCAGCCTGCCGCACCATAAACTGTTTGTCTTCTGCCACTCTGCCTTGGAACCAGCTGACTTATGGACTGAAATCTCTGCAAACTGTGAGCTAAAGTAAACCATTCCTTCTGTAATTTATAGGTGTTGGATATTTTGTCCCAGCTACAAGAAAAGTAACTAAGAATTCTAATGCTAGAATGCTACAAAATGAGACAGATAGCTTTGCTGGGTAATAATATATAATAAGTAATCATCACATCAGGAAGCATATATCTACATGTCCACCTTTGTGATAAGAATTGATCAGTAGGTTCATAGGGTGGTCTGCTTGATCCACTCATATGAAGTTGACCACTAGCAAATAAGGTAAAAGAGAAAAGGAAAAAATAGAGTAGAACCTGTGGGTTAAAAGCAATTTAAGAGGGCCAGGGATGTAGCTTAGTGGCACAAGTGCCTGCCCAGCAAGTGCAAGATCCTGAGCTTGATTCCCAATACCCCAAAATGAACAAACAAAAACAATAACAAAAAACATTTTAAGAGACATGTAGTCCAATAGATGAGGCCTGGTTGCTACTTGGATGGGAGAACAAACAACTATAAAAAATGTTTATGAGACAACCTGGGAAATTTAAACACTGCTTGAATATTTGACAATAATAATCATATAGCACAGAAATGATAGTATTGGGCCGGGGGTTTAGCTCAGTGGCATAAGTGCCTGCCTGGCAAGCACGAGGTTGTGAGTTCAATCCCCAATACCTAAAAATAAATAAATAAACAAATAAGTAAATGATGGTATTGTTCTTATGTTTAAAAAGACACCATATAAAAAAATAAAATAAAAAGACACCATATATGTCTCATCTTTCAGACACACATGGTGAAGAATTGTGAGTGAAATATGAATTTGCTATAAAATAATCCAGAGCAGGCATTGGGTAGAGGGGAATGAATAGCAACAGAGATGAAACTGGCTCTGTTGTTAGTTGATGAAACTGTGTGATAAGTACGATAGGTATCCTGTTTGTATATTGGAAATTATTTGTTAAGAAAAATAATTCAAGGGGTATAGTTCAGCAGTAGAGTGTGTGGCTAAAGGGGCTGGGTGTAATCCTTAGCTATCAAACAATAAAAATATTTTTTCACATGCAAATAGAAAATCATAAAATAGAGGAAATTATTGGTTAATGTTTATGTAAACCTAGGATAGGGACAGTGTGATGCAATGGGCAGAAATTGTAAAGAAAGAAATCAACTGATCTGACCATATAAAAATGCCAACTTTTTTTTATTTAAAGAAAGGAAAAAAAACAAAATAAGAGGATAGAAATAATACATAATTTAAAAAAAATACAGTAAGAAATCACTAGTTGACAATTACATATTTTCCTCTTAGAAGTAGTTGTTCAAGTTACATAAGTAAAGCCTACAAAGTGGACATTTAAACAGTGAGACTGAAATCAGTTCTGTTCACCTATCCAACAGAGACTTAGTAATTTGGTTATCAATCTTACACACTTAAACATACATGCAGTTATATCCTTTAGAATACTTTCTTTTCCTCTCTTTTTTTCACAATAACTATATTCAATTCTTGTAAACTGTTTAGAAGTTCTACAAATGTATGAATTTCTACATGTATACCTTTCCTTTCTGTATTAGAGGGAAGAATAAATCAAAACAAGACAACAAAGCAAATTCCTAGAAAAAACATAAAACAAAAAGTCATATAGAACCACAATACTAGGTGATCTACAGAAGTTATTATGATGTCTCTTGTTATTTTCAATAGAATTGTCTATATGATGGGGCATAGTATAATTGGACATAGCAGTACATAGCAATATTAATAAAAGCAAAACATTGGAGACATTATATGATTTCAAAAACAGTTCATAGTCCAACTAGAGTGGGTATCGTATTGAATCTTGTTATTTTCAGAATAGTTGCCTCTACTCTCAAACTTGATGCTATTAAGCATAACAGATTCGAATAAAATCAGTCAAGACAAAACAAGGATCTAACAAACCAGATTTAAATAATATCAGTCATAGTAAGACAGTGTATGTAATACAGGGCTTCAGTTTAAGTTAATAGGGAATTAAAGATATTTACCATAGTATATCCTGCTATTTTTGGGTAGCTGTCTGTGCTTTCAAATCTAGTATGAATAGACAGACTGGAGCAGAATAAAATCAAACTATAGCCAATTTTCTCTGCCTCATCTTTGCTATGGTATTTTTCGGTCATTGTTTTTTTTTTATATATAAGTCTTTTTTTTTTTTTTTAAATCGGTACCGGAGACCAAACTCACGACCGCATGCTTTTGTACAGCAGGCGCTTATGCTGCTGAGCTAAATCCCCAGCCCCTTTTCTGTCGTTGTTTACTTTTCTCCATTCCACTGTCTGCCCTGTTCATTGAGGCCTTCCTGCCATTGTTCCTGGAATCCTGGTGATTTTCTTCTCTCTCTCTAGAATGTCCTTCAGTATTTTTTGTAGGGTTGGTTTGGTGGTAACAAACTCTCCCAGTCCTCTTTGTCGTGGAAACATCTTGTTTCTCCATTAATTTTGAGCAATAGTTTTGCAGGGTACATCAGTCTGGGTTGGAGGTTATTTTCTTTCAGAGCCTGGAATACTTCACTCCAAGCCCTTCTTAATTTGATGGTTTGTGTCTAGAAATCTGTTGTGATTTTGATGGGTTTTTCCTTTATATGTGATCTGTTTCTTTTCTCTGACTGCTTTTAATATTCTGTTCTGGTGATGAATATCTGGGATCTTGATTATTAGATGTCTGGGTGTAGATCTGTTTTGGTTGTAGCTGGCTGGAGTTCTGTATGCCTCATATATTTGAATATCATTTCCTTTACCTATGCTTAGGAAGTTTTCCTTAATTATTTCTGTGAAGAGCCTTTTTCTTTCTTTTGTACTTGCCCCTGCTTCTTTGCTCATGTTTATTATTCTTAAGTTATAGATCCTCTTGTAATCTTCTAGCCTTTGTATTGTTACTTCCTGGTTCCTTGTTATTTTTGAGATCTTTGCTTTCACAATCATACATTGCAAACTTATCTTCAAGTTTTGATAGTCTACCTTAGTTTCTTTTAAGGCGTTTTGCCAGCTTTCAATGGAGTTTTTAATTTCCTGGTATTCTCTTTGGATCTGTTTCATGTATTCTAGATTTTGTTTATATTCTTCACCAAACATTTCTCTCCTTTTTCTGGGTCCCTCCATTCTTCCATCTGTGTCTTCTTGAGAGGTGCTTAATATTTTTTATTAATTTTCTTATATCTTGCTTCACCTGAGTTAGAATTTTAGATTTAAATTCGTCAATGAGGTCACAGAGGTATTTCTTTATTTCCATTGAGGCTGTGTCTGATATTGCATATTTGCTGCCCTCGATCTCTTCTGTATTTACCTCTCCTGGACTTATTTTCCCTGGGTCAGCGGCTGGAGGCTTTTTCTTGTTTCTTTTTCTTGTCATGTTTCTGGTTCCTTTCAGACAGGTGTATGGTGGAGGTCTTGGGTCCTTTCCATATTGCTTATAATTTTTCTGAAGCATACTGGCTAGGGGATTGCTGCCCTCTTTAGTTTGCTGATGATCTGAGAGGTGCATGCAGTGGGTGATGTGGGCTGGCTCCTCCCCTCTAAGCCAGTCAACCAGTGAGTGCCTTCAGTACATTAGTCTGTGCCCTGCGGATGTCACAGGCTTGGGACCATTTGTCCCTGGCTATTGGGTCCCGACCAGGGGCGTGGCCCAGCCCAAGCAGATCCCACCAGTCTGCTCTGGGCCAGGAGCAGACAACTGATGCCACCGCAGTCCTGCCCAACTCCAAAATGTCGTCAAGCTGGCCACCCCTTTTGTGGGACCCAGTTCCCAGCACTCATGAGTCAGTGCAGCTGTCTCGTGGGTTCTGCTCCCTGTTGCAGCACCTCCTCCCACCAAGGGTCTTGGGCTCACCAACCCCCGATCTTGGCAGGATTGTGACCTCAGCTCGATCGTGAGTCACCCGACTCCAAGATGCATCCAATACAGCGTGGGACCAGGAGGATGGAAGCGTGTCCAGCTTCAGCTCTCTGCCCAGTGCAGCACAGGCCCAGCTCCAGCCTTCTAAGTGTTTTTTTCCCCCCTTTTTTCTTTTTCCTCCCTCTCCTTTCGTCTAGTCTTCTCCATGGTATTAAATTTTAGCATCTGAGTTGTTTTTCTCAGAGAGGCTGTCTACCATGCTACCTATTGATCTGCCATCTTTTTCCTCCCCCTCCAATGCCAACTTTTATGAAAAGCTCCATATATAGTCATCAGCTAAATTGAAAAATACCTGTAACACATGACCAAAGACAAAATATTCTTCATATATGTTATAAAATCACAAGAAAGTATTAAACTACTCAAGAAATAAAAATGGCAAAGGGTATAGACAATTTTAAAACAAATATAGATTAAGTAGACTTTGCAGCACTAATCCTAACATTAAGAAGACCATCTGAAACAGTAATAGGAAATCAAATGAAATAAATTATAGCATACATATATCTACACCATTGACTATTAAGCAGCAATTCAAAGTGATAGTACTGAAACTAGACAGTGTGTATGCATAAAGATGACATGTATATTTTCTTTTTTTTCTGGATCTAATTTATTTGTTACTTAAGCATTTTATTTTTGACTGGACTGACGTAGAAGTAGGAGCTCTGAGAGAGGAAAGCCTGCATCTCTTGGCAATTTGTTCCTGGTATTTTATTTTAGCTTCCTTCATTTTCTTGGCCAGAAGTTTGCATATTCTGCAGCCTCTTCTTTAGTTTTCTTGGTACACTTCTTCTTCAGAGCAATACAGCAGCATTCGTGTTGGAGGACACATGGAGTAACAAGGTGGTGAATCTTGGGGGTTTTAGTCCTGGGTTTCTCACCTTCAAGGGCTTTCTGACAACATATTGACGGCCATCACTTTCTTTAGACTGAAAAGTTTGCGGATTCTGCTTGCTTTCTTGGGCCCTAGATGCTGAGGCACAGTACTATCAGTCAATCTAGGAAAATCTTTATCTCCTTTTTTTACAGTAACCAAGTTGAGAATGCTCAGATTGGCATTCACAGTGCAACCTTGGGCAGATTTATAGTTTCTCTCTCCATTTCTCCTTGGTCTGTAAAAGGAATGCCCCTGGCTCAGTAGCAAGCAAACACAATCATGAGTCAAGATGCCGTTTCATGGGAAAACCTTGTTTGTTGTTCCTACCACTGATTTGGACCACATAACCCTTCCATTCTTCACCCAGAGTCAGCAGCAACTTCTGTGGCCATATGCTTCTCATAGAATGTATGAAGGTTACATTCATCATCTACCTCAATGAGTTTCTGGTAGCCAGTGGCTGGGAAGATGTTCAGCTTCATCTTGAAGCAACTGATGGCCCTCTGCATATTTTCATTTTTATAAAACATGATGGGTTTGGAGACTGGGTGTGGTGATGCACACCTGTAATCCCAGTACTTGGTTTGCTGAGATGTTGAGGCAGGAGGATCGCTGCAAGTTCAAGATCAGCCTGGGCTACATAGTGAGTTGAAGGACAGTCTGACTACACAAGACCCTATCTCAAAAAAAAAAAAAAAAAAAAAAAAGGCTAAGTTTGGGAGTGCAGTTCAATGGCAGAGAACTTGCATAGCATGCACGGGGGCCTAGTTTTGATCTTCAGCACACAAGAAAAAATAAAAAGATTATATACATGGATGAATAGGAAAGGATATGAAAAATATTAACTGATTCTAAAATTATAAGCTTTAAGCAGTTAAAATTTTCTTTTGTTTATATTTACTGCATCTGCAATGAACCATTTTTGTGAAAACAAATCTTTAAAGATCAGTCCCAGTAATAAATCTATAAACAGACTAAAGTTTCTTTCGCTATGTTTTTCTCTCCAATTATTTGGAATTTAGTGACTATTATTTTTGGGAGACAGGGACAGAGGATATTGGTGATTTAACCCAGGGCTCTACCACTGAACTATATAATCCTATCCCCACAGTTACTATATTTTGACCCAAACATGTAAATAGAAAGTACATTCTCTCTCACAGTATATGAAAAAACCTCTAAGCTAGGCTTGGTAGCACATCCCTGTAATTCTATCATTTTGGGAGGCTGAGATCTTAAATTCAACCCCAGCCTGGGAAACCTAAGAGACTTAAGTGAGACACTGTCTAAAATAAAAAGAAAAAAAAGAGTCTAGCATATAGCTCAAGTGCAAAGGCCCTGATTTGGGCTCAATCTCTACAAGTTCCAGGCTGAGAATTTAGTTCATTAGAATGCTTGCTCAGCACACAGAAAGCCATGGGTTCAATCTCTAGCACTGACCTCCCCCCAACCAAAAAAAACAAAAAACAGAAAAACAGAAAGAAAAAACTTGGAAGAATTGAAAACAATATTTGAAAAAAAAAAAAGAATAAACATTAACATTGGCAAAGCTACTGTGGCAGGTATGCTCTATACACTATTGACAAAAAGTTATAGGAACTCACTCGGTTTGACAGTATAACATCAAAAAGTTGATTCCATGAGCTGTCAATACTAGTTGTTTTGAAATCAGTGTATTAATTAGCACAAGGGTCCCCAGATGCTCTTCCACATGTTCAAAAATTTTTTGCATTAATCACTATCAGACCCTCCAGCTGTTGTGGGAGAATCCAAGAAAGAGAAGCCAAAACAAGGCACCAACGTGAACAGTAATTTACTCATGAGTCCCTTGCAAATATTACACTTTCCAATAATAAAGTTTTTGCACAGAAGTTGGAATTTAAACAGACATGTTTTGCTTGACAATATATTTACAATCTTTTCATGAAAATAGTTGTCTGGTAACATAAATTGCTTCTGCATCAGTTCCACAAACAAGACTAGGACCTAAAACATCCAAACTGTTCACAGACAGAGTCCTGGTAGGAAGCAAGCTCGTGATTTCAATTCGGTCTTTTGCAGGATCAGTGCTGAGCCAGGAACTTATCACAGACTGGTGAACATTAGCCTGATTACTATTGCTATGAGACAGAAATGTACTGGATCGTCCTCCTGGAAGGAAAAAAGAAAAAAAAGATACAAACCTTTCAAGACTAATTTTATGTTAGTAAACATTAAAACTTCTGATGTTTCTGGAAAGTGATCATTTCATAGCCTGAAGGTAATTTTACATAGTACTTTTAGTGTACCCCAGTTTTGACCGTGATCCAATGAGGTCTAGTTTGGAACCTTCTACAAATGGCATCAGTTTCCAAATGTACAGCATTCTGAATTTTAGATGACAGATATTCAACCTGTATTATTAATAAGACTGTGGTAAGACTCCCTCCTGGTCTCCATGTCTCTACTTTTCTCATTCTTCTATTTGCCATAGCAGCCAGTGATTCTTGGGAACAGGGGACTTCTGCCACTTTCTCACTCAAAATTCCCCCATGGTGGCTTATCACATTTGGAATAAAACTTGTCCTTATTTTTACCTCCAAGTCCTCTGAGAGCTGTCGCTCAGCTAGCATTCCTCATGTCATACTGCTCACTCCCTTACTGTTATGGTTTATGTTTGGATGGCTCCCCAAGCCTCACACAGTCACAGAGGTGGCTGAATCTAGTGTTTGTGATTGGTTTGTTATCTAGTGTTGGAATTGGTGGAGTGACTGCTACACACACCCAGGAGCGGGTAACCTGTATACAATATAAGAGAGGAAAGGAGGCGTGCTTTTTCACTTTTTTACCCTTTGGCTCTTGTGGCTTGCAGTTGCCATGAATGGCTGCTCCTCAGTCGCCACCCTGCCTTAGAGCCAACTGAAACTGGACTGAAACCTCCAAAACTGTAAGCTAAATAAACCTTTCCTTCCTTCATTTTGGGTGTCAGGTATTTTGTCTCAGTGAGAGAACAGTAAATAATACACTTTCTCTGTTAAGCAAACTGGAGTCACAGTAGCCTTGCTGTTCTCTGCCTGTCTTGGACTCTGCCTAGAATGTATTCATGTGACTCATAACTTCACCTGCTGAAAATCTCTGCTCAATGCTATTTCTGAGTTGGGCATGGTGGTGCACATCTATCTCAGCACTCAGGAGGGTGAGACAGGAGGATCATTGTAAGATGGAGGCAGCATGGGTTACATAGTGAGTTTAAGACCAGCCTACATGGTGAGACCCTGTCTCAAAAAAACAAAATAAGCAGGTGTGGTGATATACCCCTGTAATCCCAGCACACAGAAGGCTAAAGTAGGAGGATTACCTCCAAGTTTGAGGCCTGCCTGGCTACATATTTCAAGGCTAGCCTGAACTACATATTGAGACTCTGTCTCAAAAAACAAAACAAAACAAAACAATTGAATGTAATTTTTGCCAAGTAGCCTTTCCTAATATTTCCCTCTAGAGAGTTTCTCTCACTCTACCTTTATTGTTCATCCTCCTTTGCTTTACTTTTCTTCAACAGTAATTATTGGTATATTTAGCCCAATTATTTTCCATTTTGCTTTCAGTTGCCTTTCCAGCTTTTCTATGTTCTACTACTTATCATGGGAGTGGGAGTCTACAAATTCCATTTTCCAGGCTCCTCTGCCATCTACCATCCAGATGGGCTCTGCCAATGAGGTGGGTGACTGGAAGGCAGAGGAGCAGAGAAGCAGCTGTCCTTTTTTATTTTTTTGTTTTTTGAGACAGGCTGTCACTACTGTAGTCCAGGCTGGCCTCAAACTGGAAGCAATCCCCTGCCTCAGTCTCCTGAGTCCTGGATTACAGGCGTGTACCACCATATCCACCAGCTGCTCTTCTCCTGATCCAGGTTTCTGGCAATGACACTGTGGCAGGAGCTCCTACCTCATTGACATGGTGCTTCTTCTGGTGATCCTAAACCAATTATAACAGCATTTCCAACACCACAGAGGCAAAAATATTGATGATTCTGGTTTCTGGGTATTTTTCTTTTTATTTGCTGTCCCTGCATCCCTCTTCTGTTTGTTTTTTCAGCCTTCCTAACACATGTGAAACCAGCTCCTTCTAAACTCAGGATAGTCTCTAGTTTTTTAATTGGTCTATTATTGATAAATTATCTTTTTTTTTCTTGGTACTGTGAATCAACCTTGCACTTGCCAGGCATGCACTGTGCCACGGAACCACACTCCTATCCCCTGTAAATTATCTTTTCTTTTTTTTGATACTGGAGACTGAACCCAGGCCCTTGCACATGCTATATATGTGCTCTATCTATCACTGATTCAAATCCCTAGCTTATTATCCATTTTGGTCCCATGTATGTAGCAACATTTTATTTTGCTCACTGTTGCAGGCCCCAATATTTGAGTGCCTACTACATAGTAGGCCTTTAGTAAATATTTCTGAATGAATGACCAAAGCAACTTTGGAACTATAGACAAATACTCAAAAATAAGAAGGTTGGAAAATGCAAAACAAATCAACTTTCTTGTTTTTTTTTTTTTTTTGGAGGCAGAGTCTCACTATTTAGTTTGTCATTTTTTTTTTAAGTTTGTCTTTGAACTCACTATGTAGCCCAGGTTTGCCTTGAGCTTGTGGTGATCATCCTGACTCAGCCTCCCAAGTGCTGGAATTACAGGCATGCACTACCATGCCTGGCTCAAATAAACTCCTTCTAAACAAGTACATAGTTTTTGGTTTGGCTTTAACACCACTGATTTTAATTTGGAAGCAGAGCCTTCTAAAATGAAACAAGTTTCTTTCTTTTTTTTTTGGACCAGGAATTGAACTCACAACTTCAATGCTTGCCAGGCAGGCATTTATGCCACTGAGCTAAATCCCCAGCCCCAAGTTTCTTAATATATATAAAAGATCTACTTTCTTCTCCACACAAACCTTTCTTTGCCAGCACAATTCTGAAAGAGTTGCCGATGCTTATCCTATGGCATGAGGGCCCAGAACAAGGGCAATCACAAACAAAAACCCTGATTATCTGAAGTGAACTATTATATAGCACTTCTAGTCATTAAGCTTGAAGCTCTATGATATTCAAATTTACACTGGAGTATGAGAATAGAAATATTTTGTTACTGTTCAACCTTAAAAAGATGAGAACATCTAATTTGGCAGTTAAAAGCAGCACAGGAATGTTCATTAAGATGTTATACCTTGATGAAAGAGTGAGGATTTCTCCGGCATGTCTATGGAGGCATCCCAGTGCCAGAGGGATCCATCTTCAGAACAAGTAAATAGATGATCTGGTTTGGATGGATGAAAGTGAACTTCCCACACTACAAGATAAAAACAAGCAGCTTAGTCTTGTGCAGATCATCTGAACAAAGATCATTAAAATTCTGTCTCTAAAGCACCATCTTCCATCAGCCCCTATCACATACTTAGGAAGCTCAATTCTATGAAAAATCAAAGGCTTCAGAATTAAAGAAAGGACAGAATATACTCCCCATGGCTGTAATTCATAGGGATAAAAAAAGAAGCTAAGTAAATATACTTGTAGATTGAGCCACATAAATGAAAGAAGGTAACTGATAAAGCATTTGATCTGTATTTTCCTTCACTCTTTCCTGTTCTCCCTTTGTTTCTGTGGTACTGCAGATTGAACCCAGGGCACGCTGAACTGTATCCCAGTCATTATTATTATTATTTTGGTTTCTTAAGACATGGTCTTGCTATATAGTTCAGTCTAGCCTTGAACCCACTATGAAGCCCAGGCCAGCCTCAAAATTGCAGCAATCCTCCTGCCTCAGCCTCCCAAGTGCTGGGATTACAGGAGTGTGCCACCATGCCTGGCTTCCTTATCATTATTATTTTTTAAAATTATGGCAGTGTCTCACTAAATTGCCCAGGTTGGCCTCAAACTTTTGATATTCCTGCGTTAGTCTCCTAATAGTTGGGATTATAGATACATGCCATTGTGCTTGGGTTGACTTATTACATTTTTCTTGTTTTTTTAGCTCGGTACCAGGGACTGAACTCACCACCGCACACTTGCAAGGCAGGCACTTATGCCACGGAGCTAAATCCCCAGCCCCGACTTTTTACATTTTTATGGAAAAGAATGATCATGGATAGTAATAAAAGAACTTTTTAAAAAAAATTGGTAAGTCGTTTTATTTCCAATTGCTATGTCATTAATAGATGAAGACTATATTATTGGGAAGACTGAGAAAAGAAACCACTGGATAAACATACAAATGAATTTCTTTCTTTTTCTTTAACAAATAAGTTTCTAAGAGGCAGAATCCAATGCTTGCTTATGCCAATATTCTGGATACTTCTGGCCTGTATCACAGAAATAACAATCAGCTCCTGGAAAATCAAAATTTGTAAATGTCTAAAGAATTTGGATCTAGTTTCGATGAAGGGTTTTTAAGAAGCTATACTGGGACTGTCACTCCAGCTCTATGGGAACTTTTTTTTTTGTACTGGGGATTGAACTCACGACCTCATGCTTGCTAGGCAGGCACTTAAGCCACTGAGCTAAATCCCCAGCCCTCTATGGGAACTTTTATGTGTCCATAGATATCTGGGAGGCCCTGACTGGCCAGGACTTCCTAGAAAGTTGCCTGTAGCATTAAATAAAACAGCTAGTAAGTGAACAAGGGTTCTGTGAGTTTGGGCCAGCTCTTTTTAGAGAATCAGTACAGAAAGTACCTACTGCCTGGTATACTAAGTGATTGGTATATGTATTCATTCTGATGGTTACCACATTAAGTATCATGCCACAAAGCATAAAAAAGTCACTTTTCTCAGGAGATGAATGTATTCTGGGGAAATTCCTTGGAAGTACATTTACGCTGTTCCTTAAAACAGTGAAAAAAACCAGCTTGAAGAGCCATAGACTGGCCAAATAAACATTTTTATAGATTTCCAAATTAGAAAACAAACTTCATGCCAGTGTGGTAGAACACTCCTGTAATCCCAGCACTTGGGAGATTGAGGCAAGAGGATCATTGCAAGTTTGAGACCAGCCTGGGCTACATAGTGAGCCTGAAGCCAGCCTAAATTGCAGTGAGACTTTGTCTCAAAAAGACCAAAAAGAGAAAATAAACTCCTATATTAAACATTTTGTTTCTAACCAGAAGTAAGGCTAAATTAAAAATACCTGACAAGCCACTTATTTTTGTGCATTGCTTAATACAGGTTGGCAATTAACAGAGATTGGTAAGAGGGGAACTGGGTTTGTAAGTCTACCACCAGGTTGGTCAACATCAGAATCTGGAAGGGACTTTCTTTTTCCTCTCTTGTTCTTAGGCATAGTTATACCTGGGAAAAGCAAACTATTTTCTATTCTTTTATTTACTTCTTGAATATAATCTTTTACATTGCTATTTTTTTGTTTTTGTTTTTTTGAGATGGGGGTCTCACTATGTAGGTTAGGCTGGCTTTGAACTCACTATGTAGCCCAGACTGGCCTAAAACTCATGGTGATCCTCCTGCCTCAGCCTCCTAAGTGCTGGGATTACATGTGCCACCATATCTGGCTTTGTTGGATATATCCTTAAAAGTCATTTATCCTTCCAAGGAAATAATGTGAAATTTATCTAATCAGAAGTTGTAATATTGGTTCAATGTTTGCTTTCTTATTCTTTTATTCAAGCAGAGTTTAATATATAGTTTTTTGAAATCAGAATTTAAAATTCAACCCAAAGGCAAGTGATGTAGTTTATGGTAGTATAAGCTTAGTATATACAGTACTCTTGGTTAAATCCCTAGAACCATATACTGCCCCATTTATAAAAATATATTCCATTTCACATGACAATAGCCTATATACCTATTGTTCCTCTTATTAAAAAATAGTAAACATCAAAATAATTGGATGCATTTTCATGAGAAAGAGAATTCATACACAACTAAGTATAGCAATATAAATTGGTATTTTTATGTAGGACAATATGACACCATGTATTACAGCTTTTGAAGAGGATACAGAAATAACTCCAGTCACATTCAGCCATCTGATCTTTGACAAAGGGGCTAAAAACATGCCAAGGAAAGAGCCTTTTTAGCAAACGCTGCTGAAAAAACTGGCTATATACTTGGAGTCTGAATCTGGACCCATATCTTTCACTATATAAATTAAATCAAAATAAATGATCTAAATATTAAAACAGAATCGTTTAACTTGCTTAAAGACACACGCTTAGACAAGAATGTTCTGAACAGAAGGCCACTGCACAAGGAATAACATAAAGGGTCAACAAATGGGACCACAGCAAAGGAACCAACCAACAAAGTAAAAACACAATCTACCGAATGAGAAAAAATTGTGCTAGCTATACTTTGTCAGAAGACTAATATTAGAATATATAAAGACCTCAAAAAATTATGATTCCCCCAGTAAAAGAACTAATCAAAATATGAGCCACTGAAATGAGTAGATAACTTCTTGGAAGAAGTACAAATGGTCAATAAATACATGGAAAAATACTCAACATCCCTGGCCATTAGAGAAATGCAAATTAAAACAACAGTGAGATTCCACCATACTCCAGAAAAATGGGCATCATCAAGAAATCTAATAATAACAAATGCTGGTGAGGCTGTGAGAGAAAAAGGAATGATTCTACATTATTGGTGGGAATGTAAACTAGTACAACCATTATGATTATCAGTATGGATAGCCTAAAACACTAAAAATAGAAATTCTATTTGACCCAATTCTTTTCATCTAGCTATCTTCTTCAGAGTTAAGAATATTATATTACAATGAGATATGCATACCCATGTTTATAGCAGCACAATTAAATTCAACAACAGCTAAATCACAGAAACATTCTATATGTCCATCAATAGATGAGCGGATAAAGAAAATGTGGTATTTATAGACAATACAGTTACTACTTTGCTGTAAAGGAAGATAAATTTAAGTCATTTGTAGGGAAATTGATGCACTATGAGACCACAATATTAATTAAAGCTAGACACACAAACTTAAATATTGCATGATTTCTCCCATATCATGTATCCAAATAATAAATAAAGAGTAAAATAAAAGACAGATAATAGGAAACAGGGTGACAGATATGCTGCAAATGGAAGAGGAACAAGAGATGGAGAGGAAGAGACATGTAGAAAGAATTAAAATGTACTATATTTAATACATTTTAATACATCCTCATGATGAACGTAATCATTATGTACAGCAAACATGTACTAACAAAAATATTTTAAAATTATGCAAAAATTTTGGCTTATCCAATCTACTTCCAAAAACTTATCCTAGGAAACTAAGTGCATAAATATAAATAGATACTGATACTTACTGCAGTTTTGGGTACAATTATGAAATAAGTTGAAGTACTTAAAGGTCACATAAAAAGGGATTAAATTTATGCAATTCAGACACTAAAAATTATAAAGATATAACTATCATATGCAAAAGTGCTTAAATTTTGTCACATTTTGTCCAATAAAAATCCTCTATATGTCTATAATACTTACTTTCAGCTTCATGAGCCTTTAGCAGAGATACAGGCATAGTGCCTTGTCTAACATCCCAAATACTCAACATGCCATCCTGGCCACCCGTAGCTACAACATGCTGCTGGTTGGGATGTCTGTCCACACAGTGGAGTGGCACTCGATCACCATTCCTTTTGTAAGAGACACAGTGATGTCAAATATACTACAAAGGATAATTTGTCCTTGCCCAACACAAGAAACATGTTTTATTGTAGTAACTAAATGATAACTATGTAGCTAAAGCTACTAAATCTTAACGATGTCAACAAATTCACTAGATTAAAACAGAAACTAAAAACGTTTTGGAATTAAAGGCTGAAATTATTCATTCTGTCTTCAATTCGAAAACGCATGAGGCAAGATAACCTGATTAAGATGTATAAACACATTTCCATTTCTTAGGCTTTAAAAAATATGTAAACTATAGCAGAATTCTTTATTAGTATCATATTTACTAGTTAGTTTACATAACTTTTTTTTTTTTGAGACAGGATCTATGTAATTCAGCCTGGCCTTGAACTTGCTTATGTAGCCAGATTGGCCTCAAACTCACAGCAATTCTCCTGTCTCAGCCTTCTGAGTGCTAGGATTATGACCATGCTATACAACCCTCTCCCCGAGAATGACACATTATTTTTATTTTATTTTTTAAGGGAGCAAAGGTGGCAAATCCAGAAAAGGGGATTTCTGTTCAGAAGAAATATTGTGAATTTTCCCCAATCACATTTAATATTTTACTATCAATACATTCATTTGATGGACACAAACAAGTTCTTCCATAGTAATAAACTTCAAAGGCAAAGCTTCTGAGTTGATACAACAAATTACTAAGTGAACCACTAAGTATCAAAGCTATCATGCTATACTTGCTGTATTAAATTGAATCAAGTATCTTTTTTTTGTTTGTTTTTTGAGACAGAGTCTCATTATACGTAGTTCACACTGGCCTTGGGCACACTTTGTAGCCCAGATTGGTCTCGAACTGGCAGCAATCCTCCTGTCTCAGCCTCCAGAGTGTTGGGATTACAGGTGTGCCCACCACCCTAGGCATTCAAGTATCATTCTTAAAATATGATTAAAATACAATGTTTTAAGATCAGTTACTATAAACAATTGAAAATTTTTACATTACATTACTGAAGTTACAAATTGATACTTACAGTGATAATATCTGAGCAGGCTCATTTCCTTGTAGTCTGAAATCCCATATTTTTAATTGTCCAATTGAATTTACTGTAACAATCTCAGGAGTTCGAAGGAAAGTTACAGCATGGAGTGTACTACTATCTGCATTGTCTACAAATTGATACACAGTAACATACATGTTTAGGTATTTTCCTCTGACAGAAAAATATTGCTTACAGTGTGTCTGAATTGTTTTCTCAGTGAGGGACTGAGTTTTCATATACTTTTTCCTATTTCTTTTTCAGATTGCTATTCTGTTTTTCAGAGACAGCACCTCTGTATCTAATTTTATTTCCCACTTGTCCTTGACACAGAGCTTGTATTCTAACGGACTAAAACACAGTGATTCCTAGAAGACTCAGGATGATCTTATATTATTCTGCTGATCCATAGCAAATCTATTTATCTTTACTGTTAAATTCCCCCTTTTCCATGGAGTCCTTCTGATTGTTAAAATGCTCCTTTTCTTTGACTAGCTAGAGTATTTAGAACTATGGGACAGAACATACATTCACAGATTTACTTTGTGCCTGCATGCCACAATGCCACCAGTAAGAGCCTTTCATAATTAAAAAAGTGATATAATTCAGAATTAAAAAACAACACAAAAAACTAATTCCTGAGCTCACTTAGAAATTCTGATCCAACAAGGTCAGTTAGGTCTAGGTTAGAAATTCCCTTAGGTAACTGTGCAAAGCAGTAATTGAGACCCACTTTGCTAGAATAATTCTAAAGTGTTACATGGTATACAACAGTCTCTTATTCATACTTTCAGTGATGCCTCAGTTTTCTACCTACAAAAAATGTAACCACTGTGATTCTGAGCTACATCCTCAGCCCTTTTTGAGACAGGGTCACGCTAAATTCTAAATTGTCTATGTCAGGCTCAGATGTGCTTCTCCTGCTTCAGGCTACCAAAACATTGGAAGTACAGGTGTGTGCCACTGTACCTTGGCCCCAGTTACCTTTTTGGATTCATCTTTCATCTCTCCTATGTGAATATGTAATCTTTTGGTAAAACTATATTTCTTGTCATTTTCTATATAGCTTTTAGTGTACCCATGCTATTTTCTTTGTCTAGTGTGCTATATTTCTTTCTTTTTTTTTTGGTACCGGGGATCGAACCCATGACCACATGCTTGCAAGGCAGGTGCTTATGCCGCTGAGCTAAATCCCCAGCTCCTAGTGTGGCATATTTAGTATTACTTTTAAGTATAGCCAACCTATACAGACAAGTTATTCGCTCTCTTTTTAAAAAAAATGCTAAATAAAAAGTATTACAAAATAAAAGAAGCTGGCTGTGGTGGTGCATGCCTGCAATCCAAGCTCTTGGGAGGATGAGGCAGCAGGATCACTATGAATTCAAGACCAGGTGGTGCTACACAGTGAGTTCCAGACCAGGCTGAACTGCACAGTGAGATCCTGTCTCAAAAAACCAAAACAAACAAACTAACAAACAAGCAGATGTCTTGTTATTTGTATATATTAACTATATTGTATATTTTATATATGGCCCAAGATAATTCCTCTGTATTCAAAGCTTTCCGGGAAAGCCAAAAGGTTAGATACCCCCATGTTAGGATCACATTAAATTGAAGTCAGTCAGTCATTCACCCTACTATCATAAACAATGTTAATTTATTTTTGTTTTTTTTGCGACAGGGCCTCACTATGTAGTTAAGGTATGTCTTAAAATCATGGCAATTCTCTTGCCTCAACCTCCTCAGTGCTGGGATTACAGGTGTGTGCCACTATACTGGGCCTAACATGCTGCCTTGACAAAGGAAGCCGGCCTTGTGTATTTTTACATCCCTCAGACATCTAGCACTTCATTAGTATATTATGAGCACTGAATCATTATGTGACAGACAAAAGAAATATTCTTACCTATAGTTCTTACAGCTTCCTTGTGATCAACTCTGAAGAGATTTATTCGACCATCTTCTCCAACTGTGACAATTTCTGGGTTATCACACACAATACCTGTGCATGGTGCACCTCTATAGACACTGTAAGATTTTGTGTGGTGGTGAGCTGTTTTCCACTGCTGGTTGACTGATAAGGTCTAGATATCAGAAGTGAGGATATACTATTAATCAAAGCAAAATTCAAAAAAGTGAACAGTTTTCTGCAATTTCAAAATTCTCACACCCTTTCAGAAAAATAATACTCTTTTCTCCTTTGTATTTTATTTTTTGGGGTGAGGGGGTGTCTTTTTTTTTTTTAATAATTGGTACCGGGGATGGAACTCACAACCATGTGCTTGCAAGGCAGGTGCTTATGCCACTGAGCTAATCCCTAGCCCGAGAGGGTGTCTTTTTGAGATAGGGTTTCACTATGTAGTTCAGACTGGCTTTGAACTTACTGGCCTTGAACTCACAGTGATTCTCCTGCCTCAGCCTCCCAGGTGCTGGGATTATAGGTATGGGTCCCCATACTCACCTCCTTTGTATTTCAGAGTATTGATGCTAGACAATACTCTTATCAAGTCTTTGAATATACTAAATTTGATTCACAAGGAATGTCATTCTATAATGTTCCACATTTGTTTCAAAGTAAAATTTTTAGGTATTAATAAAGTGAATGTTCAACATGTCTATAAATTCTTATAGGAACTGGGCTATATCTAGAAAATAAATATCTACAGCTTCTTCTAGATGATTCCATCTTGACTGAAAAAAGTCAAGTCTTCAATCTTCATGTAAGGAATCCTCTCTTCTAATTAAGATCTGTGTTCTATTCATAGAAGCAGCATAGCTGTTTCTGTCCTCTCTCGTGGTATCTGAGCTAAAAGATGATCTGTCTTTCTTCAAAAGACCAGAATACAAACAAGAGGAAAATCTCCAGGAAAACTACCAGAACATCATATTTTATATTTAATTAACAGAATTTATTTGTGCTTCCTATAGAAGCACAAACCTGGTTCTAGAATTAATCTGTTGAAGAGTGGGTAAGAGGGGACTGTGGGTATAGTTTAGTAGCAAGTACATGCTCTTTCTAAGACTGATTTGTGATATATTGCTCAGACTGTTTTTGAACTCCTGGACTCAAATAACATTCTAGCCTGAGTTTCTAGAGTAGTTGAGGCACCTGCCAACACAGCCGGTTTGTTTCAAGTTTTAACACTTTTATGATCTGTACAATGTTAAACATAATTTTAAGACATTTATAAAAATAACTAAAGTACAACTAGGTTTTCATGCAAAAGTTTTTTACCTGATTGTTTGTATGGTGAAGGAAAACTGTTACACCTCCAGTTGATGAAGCAGCTACAATTCTTTCCTGGTCAAAAAACTAAATAGAAAATTCCTGCTTGTTAGAGAGTCAGAAATTTTAGTAGAGAAAAGCTCATTTGTTCAACTCAATTAGCAGTTAATCCAATAAAAATTTCCAAAAGAAAAGAGCCTAAAGATGCTGTTATGGTTTGTGTCTAGCTGTCTCCCCCAACCCTCATGTGATCATAGGATTTTTTTGAGATGGCTGAATCTAGGATGTGTGACTGATTCTACTGCAACGCTGGGATGGAGACTGCTGGCTGAGTCCTCTGATTAGATTGGCACTACCCTAATCCCAGTATACTGGCAACAATGTAAGAGACAGAAAGAAGCTTGTCTCTCCTTACTTGTTGCTTTTGTTGTCTTCTACTGCCATGAACTGTTGTTCCCTTCTGCCATGTGCAATCCTGCCTTGGAGCCAACCAATTATGGACTGAAACCTCTACAAACTCTGAGTTAAATAAACCTTTTTCCCTTTAACTTTGGGTTTGGGGATTTTGTGTCAGCAACGAGAGAAAAGTAACTAAGACAGATGCTAAGCAAGTAAAATGTGTTTGCTATACAAATGAAAGTATTTTATTTGCTATACAAATAAAATATCACTGCTAGGCAGCTTTCTACAGGGTAAAATGCATAGACTTTGAAGTCACACAGACCAGGATTTACAAACTTAATTTTTTTGTTAGATGAATTCTTTCAGTATAACCCAAGTCCTAGGTTCCAGAGATCCTTCTGCTTCAGCCTCCCTAGTAGCTGGGACTATACACACTCACTACCACAGTCAGCTTTCAAATCTTAATTGCACACCCCTCTCTTATCCTTTCCATCCATCTATCCATCTTTTATTTTTTAGGTAGTGGAGACAGACTCAACCTTCCCAATGCTGTAATTATAGGTGTGAGCTACAAGACTTACTTTGAGACTTTCTTAAGAGACTTCAAGTTCTTTAAATTTTGTGAATATTTAAAAGGGGGAGTACTAATAGCTAGTTAGGGAGTTTTTAGGAGAATTTCAAAACTCAGTTTTAGCTGGGTGTAGTGCACGGGCTCATGTGAGTTTGAGAATAGCCGGGACTACCCAGTGAGTTCAAGGCCTGGCTGAACCACATAGTGAGACACTGTCTCAAAAAAAAAAAAAAAAAAAAAGCTTTTAGGTACAACACAGATTTATCTTTTTAAAAAAATTTTAACATTTACCTGTAAATCCATGACATCACCATCGTGTCTGATTTCGCATAATAATTGATGGTCACCTTCAAACCCTCCATCAGAGTCCAAATTTCCAAAATCTCCAATAGACCACAGCGAAACATAATTGTCCTGTAAAGTAAAAGGTTTTATCTTGAGGTGACGTTAACTCTTCGAAAGTAAAATCTGTATTCCTTTAGCCTTTTTAAAAAAAGTATATCAAATTAATGGTATGGTAGGAGTTTAAAACGAGATGGAAGGCTCAAGTACACCATCTCTGGCTCTGGATTACAGGACATCCTAGTCCGAGACAGAGAATCGCGGATTAAGAAAGGCGAAGAGCCAGGAAGTGAGAGTTTGCGCGCCGGTGACTCGGGGCGGGAGAGTCAAAGGAGCGGGGCTACCGCTGGAGCGAGGTTACCTCATTGTCCCACGATCCCGTAGCAAAGGTCTCCGCGGTCTGCAAGCTCCCGGGAGGCAACGGTCGCCAGCGAGTTTTGCTGATTTTTTGAGACACAAACTTCGCACAAATACTCTCCATGATGAAATCAAACGCACTTACGTACAGCAAGAAGCACAAAACTCGCCCCCTAGTCCCGCCCCTTCCCGCCAGCCCTGATTGGGATGGGACCTCACGTGAGAGACGGTGGCTGCAGAGAGCCAATTCTTCTTAGTAGCTGGTCCCTGCAAGGCCAATACTGGGAAGAGGAATCTTAGAGGCTTTTACTGAAGAGAATTTATGTTGTTGTGCAGTAAAATCTGTTCCTAATTTGCAACTGTGTATAGGCACATTGAAGCAATGTATTTGTGCAATGTAAAACAAACTTAACAGTTAAAATCAATATGCAGAGAAACCACTTGGCTAATTTTATGCCGAATCAGTCAGTTGCTCTTCATTGCGCATAGAAAACGTTTCAAAATAACTAAATTGCAGCTATCGGTACTAATGTTAATAATTTATGCTAAAGTTTTGGCTTTTCATCCCACAAAGTCTTTGTTTGAAAGTTAACACAAACACGGGGGAGAGGAAAGAATGAGAGAGAGAGATTACAAAGTTTATCAGACAGAGGGCAGAGCTGGAATTATGAAAACTCTAATTTTAGCTTCCATACCCATTTCCTTGCTTTGTAATCTTAGTGAATTATAACTGAGTGAATTTGGTGCCAACTTCAACATCCCCAGAATCTGTGCTCTACGTTGCTTCTTGCGTTGTTCCTTACATGTGTGATATCCTATTCAGTTGTCAGGATCCTATCCACCTTGCAAGAATCAGTCTTTCTTGTACCTTTTCCTAATGACACCAGCCCATAATGATCTAAACAAAGGCAACACTTGCTGGCTAGATCACTAATGACACATACATTTTCCTTCTCATTAGTTCTTTTGATGCATATCCTTCTCATTAGAATGTAAATCCTATTGAACACAAAAAAATATGACTTATCTGTTAAATCTCCTTTCCACTATGGGTATTCATAACTGAGCTATTTCTTTAAAAGGAACCATGATATGCTGTTTATCTGATACAGGTAGTGTTTCTTCACAACCACAGCTTATGGAAGCAGTGCCTGTAAAATGCAACCCATCTAGGTCAGTTTTAGAGACAATTATCAGTTTTTTCATCAGGAAGGCTATTTCCAAACCAGATTTATTTTGCCTGTGTGCAGTATGCCCATCATTAAAACGATAGTTTTTTTTTTATTAAAACGATACTTACGGGTTAAGACATGGGGGAAAAGTGATCACAACAAAGTTCAACCATTACCGTTTTGTCCCTCACACCAGAGATGTTATCCATACGCAATTAAAGTTGTGACTAAGTGCAAGTGGAGCAACTTACATCTAGAAATACAAGTAAGAAATGTAAACAAAACAGGCTAACTCAAAACAACTAAGAACACATGAAATCTAGAGACTTTATTCAGAAATTAAAAGCTAATGGTTTATTGTGGTTTTCCCAGAGGTTTCAAGATCATCAGGAAATCATAGAGACATAGAACCGAAAACTATAATATGGATTAGAATCCTAAACTGACAATTATATCCCTAACATCAAAGTAAAAAACAGCATTTTGCATGTGGGTTTTTTAATCGTCAGACTAGAGTTTAGTTTATTTTGGGCCACAAGCAGGCTGTGTCACATTTGACAAAAATTTGAGAACCAGAATTTGGAAATGGCTTCTGACGTAGCAGCATAGACGTTTTGACACATTCTTCCTAAAAGTTTACTGGACTAAAAGATGGCTGGATTCTGTCAACTTCAGTTCTAATTAGAAACCAGCAATTTGGATGGGACTGCAGTACTCTGCTTCTCGTGATCCTGAAGAGCTAAAAGCAAATAAAGCTTGCGTCAGTTCTGTGGTTAAGTGAAAAAACGCACACTTGCATTGAGAAACTAACGTATTCAACATAGGATACTGTGGGTTTTTTTTTTTTAACCAATTATAGCTCTTCACGTTTGTCTTGTTCTAAATCAGCAAAGCTTATTCCCCCACTCCACCCCCATGTCCTGGTAGTCTTCCACTCTGAATTTGTACTTTACAATTGAGAACAAACCGGGTCCCAAAGTCTCCTCCTTAACCAGTGGTGTGCCCGTCACAAAGCAGGAGGTTGGGGTACTCAGGTTAAAGACAGCCTTTGCCTTTGGGCTCTATTAACAGGATACCGGTTCCTTCATTGGGAGCTTTACTCCAATCGACCTAAATATTAGTCAGCAGGGTTAGACTACCGTCTAACAATCTGGACAGCCATAGGAGCAGATCCGCCGCTTGCAACAGCTGACTAAGAGGCGACTGCAGAGCCACAGTAGCGGCGACAAAATTCCGCCCTGCCTCTCAGCTGCCGCGCTCGGCGACCCACTGTGCCGGCAGCCGCAGTACAAAAACGGTGCGGAGAAGGAGGCCTCGGGAAGGGGCACGCCGAGGCAGTTGTGCTGACTCAGCCGGCTTTCCCGCGGTTGCTGGGCAGCCACAGGAGTCACCAGAATACGCCTGGGAGGGGGCCACAAGCCTTCCCGCCTTCGGCCCCTCCCCGGCCGCACCCGGTTTGGTGGCGTCACAGAGCGCATGCGTGCCGCAGGGGATGCCGGGAGCGCGCAGTGGCGGCATCGGCGGCGACGGCAGTAAAAGCGGCAGTTCCAGCGGGGACGCGAGCGGGGCGGTGACCGTGTGGGAGGTGGTCTCACTCTTGGGAAAACTGCTAGGCACGGTCGTCGCACTGAAGGTGATTCTGTACCTGCTCCGGGTGTGCTTAGCGATGGCCTGGAAATCCGGCGGCGCCAGCCACTCGGAGCTAATCCACAACCTCCGCAGTAAGTGCCACCCCCGCTCAGTGTGGGCCAGCTGGGGTAGGCTGGGCCTGGACTGGATCCCCCTGGGCTGTCCGGAACGTTGTGTCTACACCCCGGTGTCTGTTGGAGGGGTCCGGCGCGCGGTTGCACCAGTCGTCCCCTCCTCCCCCCGGGACCTGTCACTTGGCGGCGGCGTGGACTGGAAGAGAGAATGAGCAAAGGGCCACTGATTTGGGGGCAGAGGGGTTCTTTTCCCCGTGGGCGTGGCGTTATGGGATGCGGGACAGGTGGTAGGGCGGTGTCTGCGGCCTGACAGGCGAGGGGCGTGACTTTGGGTAGGTGTGGGATTGGATTCCTTGAGACTAGGTTACCACCGATAACCCTATCTTCGGTCCTCACATTTTCTCACCTTCCTCCTCCTCAAGCGACCTAACTGCAAGCTTTCTCTCTGATTCTGCCTCCCCCGCCCTCCGTTTTTTCCTCTGGAGGGAGATGCCACTGATAGGGGAGGGAGAGGAAGATGAGAGTATAGCCATTGCGGATGCTAGGAGAAATTTCTCGGCTGGCTGTCCAGTGGAAAGCTCCGTGGGGGGCGGAGAAACAGAGGCCCAGGGGTTGCTGTTCCTGAGACTTGGAATAGTGGAGCCTTCCGAGGTCCTGAATCCAGCAAACGACTGTGCTTGTGAAGTGTTCAACTTTTTTCCGTGATACCATAGGTTTTAAAAACCTTACATGGAAGTTTCTTTGTATTTTCATTAATTAATTGTATTTTTTCCTCTGATGATAATTTTAGGATGCGATGAGTGCTGTGTCACTTCTTTTTAAAATTAAAATACACTGCCGCTCACTGGTTGGGAGACCACAAGGGACTAAAGTCCAGAATGATCTCACTCTGGTCACAATTTATAACTCTGTCTTTGCCACTATCTTTGCAAATAATTATGTACTGCCAAGCGGTAATTTTAATTGTCCTGTGATATTTAGCTCTTCATGTGTTTGCCTCATCTCTCAACTCCCATTTGTAACCTGGTGAAGGGTTTGGGCCACTGTTTAAAAAACAATTTTTATATCCTCTCAAAGATCTTTGTATCCATTCCTTTTTTTCACAAATGTTAATTAAGCGTCCATTGTATACCTAGATCTATGGTAGGAATATAAAGATTAATGAGAGAAATACATAGGAGTGGTTATCACTTAATATATTCATTTACCTTTTTAAACACAATACATGAATTATGGAAATTGTATCAGTGTTTAGTAATACAAGGTAAGGAAGAGTGTTTAGATGTCAAAATTTTGTCAACCATTGCCACCACTCACTTTATGGAAGGATATTTGGACATTTATATACTGAGGCAATAATACGAAGTGCTATTTCAGTGCTCATGAAATGGACATAAGTTCAATATGTTGTAAATATTTTTTGTAAATTTCCTTAACATGATTTAAGTGCCTGCTATTTAAAAGTATACAATGTTCAATATGTGGGTTGTGACTAAGGAATTTTCCATGAGTAGGTTTATCACAGTAGACACTTGGCTTTGGCAGAAATTTGTAATCTATCAGGTTGTAAAAATGTTTTCTTTTTTGGGCCAAATGTGCAATAAGCCAAGACTAGATATCTTCCCAGTAGTGTTGTAATCATTTTGATGTTTTACATTACTAAATTTCCTAAGCATTCATATATATATATACACACACACATGTATATATATATATATATATATATATATATATATATTTTTTTTTTTTTTTTTTTTTAAGACAGGTTCTTGCTATGTAGGTTAGGCTGGCCTTGAACTCACTATGTAGTGAGCCTCCTGAGTGCTGGAATTACAGGCATGCACCACCATGGCCAGCAAAGCATGTTTTTTTGTGTGTGTCAGAAAATTTAATAAGAAATGTTTAACATCCGTGGATGCTGATAATGGAAATATTTAGCTCTCTACTAGATCTGTGATTGTTAAGAGGAAGCTAGAGTACTCAAACTGTTTAGCCTTTTGTTACACTTGTGCAATTTTAAACTTTTTGGTGAGGTAATTCTAGATAATTTCTTTTTTACTTACTCATTTATTATAAAAGCCATATTCATATGGGAATGTAGCTCCCCCAGGGCTAGTAGGGCTACTGCCTAGGATAAGCGGGGGCCCTGGATTCAATTTACAGTGTGTATATATATATACATATATATATATGTATATATATATACAAATACAAATGCATATGTAAAAATTGCAGTTGGCACAGTTTGAAAATACTTTTTTCTTGTTTTTTCTTTTGTGTGTATTCCTCCTAAAGGCTTTTTTTTTTTTTCTACCACCAGGGATTGAACTCACAACCTTGGGCTTGCCAGGCAGGTGCTTATGGCACTAAGCTAAGTCCCCAGTCTTGCTTTTCTTTTTGTAGGGGTGGAGATTTGAACCCAGAGACCTGTGCATATGAAGCAAGAGCTCTGCCACTAAACTACATCTTTTGCCCTCTAAATTAAAGCCTTTCAATTAAACTATAGAAAAAGATGGAAATATAATTATGCTGATATTGAAGTGAAAAGAAATCTACAAATTGGAAAATGAGACAAATTATGGTTTTACTGTTTTTTAAAAGATAAGCTCATAATTTACTTAATATTATAATTTATTGAAAACATTTACTGAGGTTTTCTTATTATTTTTGCAGGGTAAGAGGTACCGGTAATTGAGCTCAAGACCTCAAATTTGTCAGACAGGCACTACACTACTGGGCTAAATCCCCACCCCTTGTATCAGAAGATACTGTAATAGAAATAAAATAGGATGTGAAAAAAATTGAGTGTGATTTTAGAGTTGATACATCATATAGACTGGCTTAGACTGTAATGTAAGTTTTTTGCAATTTTCTGACTTATGTGATGATATTTGTTGGTTTTTTTTTTTTTTTGTTGTTTGAAACAGGGTCTCATTGTGCAGTTCAGGCTGGCTTTGAACTCTCTAGGTAGCCCAGGCTGGCTTTGAACTTTTGGTGATTCTTGCCTCAGCCTCCTGAGAACTGGGATTATAAGAACATACTACCATGTGTGGTGTGATGTCTGGTCTTTTAGTAAGTTAGAACAGGAAATCTAAAACTTGAGCATGTTTCAGAATCTCTTGTGATCAGCTTGTTAAAATAGATGCTTGAGGCTCAATAATTTGTATTTCTAATAAATTCTTAAATCACACTGATACTGGGACTTTATTAAAGGCCATAGATGCAGAGAATTTAGTTATAAGATTAAGTTCTGCTAATGTTTCAGCTAACTAGGTTTGATGCTTTAGCATAAAGTTTTACTAAAATTTTGTAGCAGTTCTGCACTGTAGAATGATGTGATGTTCTACAAGGCAGTTTCTAGCTAGCTGTGACACTGTTAGAAATGTTAGAACAACTGAGAACTGGAATTTTATTTAAGCTTAATTAACCACATGTAACTAGTGGTTATGGTTAAAGTTAGCACAGGTGTACAGAAATAAGAAAAATAGTTATTTTGTGATTATGGATTCATAATTGCTGATAAAAATAATTTAAAATAATTACAAGGCTACTTAAGGTGTTTAAATAACATACTATATTTTATTACTTTTATTGTAAACTGTTGTAAAATTTAGGAGGATCCTAGGTAGCAGGAGTATATAAAGTGGTCTCCTAGAGGAAGGGCAACTAAATAAGTGTTTTTGTGGAAGATTAACCCTTAACTAACAGATTTTAAACATCATATCGACCACTTTATGTTGACAGTTGTTTTAGATGCTATATTTTAACCTTTTTCGTAGGTCAAAAAACCTACCCCATTAAACAGTTGATTTTTCTTGTTTCTTTTCCCTTTTTTTTTTTTTTTTTTTTTTTTTTTTT